>WWET01004903.1:97310-110604 GCA_011038615.1 Limnodynastes dumerilii
GATATAAAAACAAATATATTTTATTGATTTTCATTTAATTGTGTGGTTGGTTGAAAAAATATAGAGTGACAGTGAATTGTTATAACCAGCATGAATACCACCAGTATAGGCAACATTCATAGACAATGTAATGCATATTTTTTTAGTCCACTTCAGAGGCATATATTTTCAAGCCATTTTACAGATGCTCCAAATAATTAAAAATAGTTTTTATATTTTATTTAAAATAAATGATTTGGCCTAATAAATTGAAACAGCCTTACTAGTTATTATTTACTGCTGCTGCTTTAAAAAAATCTTATCATATATGTATTTTGTCCTAGTTACTGTGAAAGAATGTCTAGCGCAGCAAATCAACAATTCCTCACATACAAATGTATTTGACACATAAATATTGCACATGTACAGCCTCAAGCTATCAAAGTTAATTGGATACTTCAGAAACCTGTGATTATTCTTTAAAGAACATGTTCGTAGCATTAGCAATTAATGTAAATTACTCAAATGACAACAATAGTTTTTGTCTTTTGTGATACAATTAAAGAATGTTCCATAAATACAGTAATTTGTGAGAAAGCTTAAGAGGATGTAAGATTTTCTTACTTACGGTAGGTGTCGTCCTACTAAAATGTGATATTCACTCAAATGCTGATGTGTTGATCATTTGTTATATATACCTTCTTTTTTATATAAATAAAACATAACATCAAAATAGCTTAAAATGCATAACACTGGGAACAGAGGAAAATTATAAGCACAAAGCATTTCGCACATTATACTTCTGACACTGCAGTGGATTATTTTCTTTTATACATAGCATAGCATAACCATACACAGACAGACCAGCAGGTAAGACTTTTCCACTGCTGGGAGTTTAATGTCCTACCATGACTTGTTGAATTCAATCTGCCAGAACCACTTCTTGGAAGCTACCTGCAATTTACAGTAGGTGGGAATTAGGATTTGGTGGCATTATTTAGGTGTTTGAGATAAGATATTTTGTACCTAGAGGTTGGCATTGTGGAGATGGAGAGGAGCCAGAACTCAGGCTAGGTTGGTTTTTCTCTACCCAGGAGAGTTTTGTATAGTGCAATGCCTTATGTCTCAGACTTTGAGAAATAGTGTTTCATCGGCAGGTACACTAGAACTCTCATTGAGGCAAAGAGTTCCTGATGTACGGAGAAAGCGCATAGGCCGTCATCCTACACCAACTGGTGAACCTACCAAACCCAGAGAAACCAGGTGGAAAGTCTCTTTGGAATGTGAATGGTGTGAGTGGGGATGTGGTGGAAAAAATGGTATGTTGTTGACAGAAATGTGCATATGGTAGTTTTCAATCTGTAGCCAATCATCACATGTTCCAAACCCCTCAGAGATCATAGAGAACATGGTCACCCAGTAGAAACTCCTAATGAAAGGTGGAGGCCCAGTTAAAACCAGACAGTTTGTGTACTCCTTTTCCCACACTAATCCTTTATTGCATCTTGTATGTCTTTGTCAGGTATGGATTTTGCCATTATCACCATTTTGAAGATGTAGATCGGGCTCTGCCATGAAAAGTCTCTTGCCTTCTAAGTGGATAGGTCACATTTAATGAAAGCCAAGAGGGTAGCCAAATTTGCATTGTTGAGAGCAGCATGTGACTGAGTTAGAATGACCCCCAGGTATTTCAGGTGCCACCTAAAGGAAAAGGAATACTTGAGGCAGGAGGTGATGTCCATGGACAGGTTAAAACCCAGTGCCACTATCTTGATGAGATAGATAGAGATAGATATATGAGAAATGAGAATTAAGATTGAACAGCGTCCCATATTTGTCAGACTACTCCATAAGGATCAGAAGAATGATTACAATGTTGGTTATAGTGGCAAGAAGGTAATCCACAAAGAGAGCTAGTTTATACTCTGAGTTAAGGACTTTGGGGCAGATCCAGACCTACGCCCGCCCATGTTTTTACGCTTTTCGTAAGCGTAAAAGCGCCCATTTGTACTTACAGCAGATGCGCGTTGCAGATGTTTCGCAAAGAAACTCTGAACGTGTGGGCCTTGAGCATACCAGCTTCATAACAACGCACGTAGGGGCATGCCAGCCATATGAAACCTGTAATTACGCTTTGTGGGCGGGGAGAGGTATTTAAATCGTACAGTATGGGCGTGCTAAGCATCATAAATACACATGGATGCTACGGACACCCGCGGTTATGCTCAGAAAAGTTAGGGTAGGGTTCTGTCGGAGTAAGACGCATAAATATAGACGATCGAGGGGAGTGCCTAGGGGAGTGCTTTGTAAGTATGCTGGCGTGAATACGCTATGTACAAGGGCATATTATTTGCGTAGGTCTGGATCAGGCCCATTGATCCCAGAGAGTTTGGGGTTTTAAGGAGTACACTGAGGATGTGCCTTCATGCAGTGGGCTAAGATGAGGAAAAGACAGTCCTGATTGGTACCATTAGATATTTTGAAAGATTCAGAAAGGCACCTCATTCATCCTGATACTGGCTAATGGTATGTGATAGAGCTCTTTTTAGGAATAGCCAATGCATCCAGTCTCAGGCCTTCTCACCACCTGTAGACATGAGAAGAGCATGCGAGGAGCCCAAAGAGATAAATTGGATCATGGGCCAGTACATACTTTTCTGGTCATACTTTTATAAATTCGGCAGTGATAAAGCTAACATCACAATGTTGGCTGTATCATTGCTTAAGGTGTTTTAAGATCAAACAATGTTATATTGGCAGGGGAACTATGTTGACAGCTATATTATCTGCATGTCACCCATTTTCCTGCTCCTGCATCTCACCCCACTACTATCCTCCATCTATCCCTCTGTTCTCCCTTAGTTTCTTCTGTCTCATCTTGTATTCTTCACTTCACCACTCATTCCACCTCTGGAGCTGTCTGTGACCTGCTGACTGTCGCTTGAGCTACATTGCTCTAAGGTAGAAAAAATAATTTTTAATTACTAATTAAGATTAGTTTAGGAATAGGGTTAGGATAATTGTAGTACCAAACACATTAAGAGTCTGCATTACAATATCCTATCTGACAGATGTCACTTTAATGACCTTGTCAGATAGATAAAGGTCAATCAGTTTATCCAGTCAACATTTAAGTGCTGAATATGTCCAAACTATTGGCATTACATACTATACCCTGGGTATGTTGCATACACTGGCCTGTGTCATTTGGGAAGCAGCATCTTTTGGATACCCAGAATATCACAATATATTGACATTGTAATAATATCAGAACCCATCTGTCTGAAACATTCCCTTCAATCTGAA
The DNA here is from genome assembly GCA_011038615.1 of Limnodynastes dumerilii. NCBI lineage: Eukaryota > Metazoa > Chordata > Amphibia > Anura > Limnodynastidae > Limnodynastes > Limnodynastes dumerilii. The sequence goes on from WWET01004903.1 coordinate 100,596, forward strand.
TCACCACAATAATATATGAAGAATAAAGATATATTTCTTATGGCAGTTTGATATCTTCAGCCTGTTCCTGCTCTAAACAGTCACACGTACACATAGGGGTCGCCTTAGGGGAACTATTTTCAATTTACTTTCACCAGCCATTACCATTAATGATGTTTAATGTTCATATTTCTTTGTCTGTCTTGAGGATGCATGTAAATCTTGTGTTATAGCTAGTTTTTTTTCTATTATTTTCATCAGTTAAATCTGTTATATTTTGAAATCAAAGCATTTAGACTGGACAATTTATATTCACTTTTACAGTGCTTAGGCTCAGGGCCAACCTTAGCAATTTGGTGCTCTAGGCAAGATTTTGGCTGATGCCCCCTAGCAGAAAATTTTCAACTTAGTGTATACACACAGATAACACAGACACACACACACACACATAACTTTATGAATTTGTTTTTATTAACAAAGAAACATGTGCTAACCACACTAGATACACAACTACAGTATAAATATAAGGGAACCAACCAGAGGAATATAAATAATAAAGCTATAGAATATAAATAAAATATTTGTGTAAACTTCAGTCAAAAAGTTAAACAAAAATAGTGCATATTTTGAGTAAAATACTTAATGCAGGTTACATGTAGTCTTATTTTACAGCAGTACTCACCTTGGGCCTGATCCAGACCTATGCCGATACGTATTGGCATGCACTCCCCCTGACACTCCCCCTGTGCCCGGTTGAAGGCTACCCTAACTTTAGCCGGTGTAACAGTGTGTAATTATGCCAGGCATAGGAGGGTAAATTGCCAAACCTGCCCTCCCTGCCTCATTAGCCTGCTTCCCCCTGCCTACCGTCCCTAACTACAGCGTAGTTACGGACGCCGGGCCGTATGCAGAGCTCCGGCCGCATTGCATTTGCGGTCGGAGTTTTCAGAAAAGTGCTACTGCGCATGCGCAGTAATTTTGTAACGTAGTCTACGTTACTTCTTGCAATGTAGATTGCGTATACACGGTCTTTAAGACCACGTATACACAATCTACGTTGCAAGAAGTAACGTAGATTATGTTACAAAATTACTGTGCATGCGCGGTAGCACTTTTCTGAAAACTTTGCATTTGCGGCCGGAGCTCTGCATACGGCCCGGTGTAACTTAGGAACGCCCCTTCGTCCGTAACTATGCTGTAGTTACGGACGACTGATTCAGACTAAAGAAATTCACTATCTATGCCGGGCAACATCTGCCCGGCGCATGAGCACATTGGCTACACAGCCAATCTTACGCATATGCCCGCCGCTGTAGTTACGTAGGTCTGGATCAGGCCCCTTGTCTTTATTTCAGCAAAATCTGTCACATCATTATTTGAGTTCAAAGATGTTCTTGTTCCATGGTTGATCTCAGAGAGTTTTGAGCTTAAGTTTGAGCTTAGAGAAGCTCTGCTCAGGAGCAGCCACTGTAAAAGGAAGGATGCCACCCACATATTGGGATACATTTCTGGCAACTTTTTTCTTGCCAGAAAATTGAGTTTCAAATTTGACATGTTGTTAAAGCAAATGTGGGAATGTTTGCATTTTAACTGCAAGTTCAGTATCTTGTTGTTTGTAAAAGGTTAGAACAGTGGTCAGTGCCTGACATTGTTGTGACATTGCACCCACTAAAGCATTTAAAAAAAAAGTGGTTTCCATTTTCCTTTGCTCACCGTCAATAGGCTCATCTGGGGGCTCATAGACAAAGTGCATTTTTTTTTTTTTTGACCTCATTTGATTAAGCACTGCCTCCATATTCATCTCTTCACATTTCCCTTGCAGTTAATTGAGCAACAGAAAATCCAGTTTCTGTAGCAGGTGAGGGAATCTTTTATCTTCTTCAATAAATTGAAAGCCAAATCTAGCTGCATGGAGGTTGACTGCATCAGTTTACTCACATGCTGGATGTTGTTCAGGATGTTATACTGTATCACAGTGCAAATAGAAAACCAATAAGTTCCAACCTCCTCAGCCAAACCTTGGGCTTCAGCTTTCACTCTCTCTTGCCCAGCCTGCTACCTTACTGCCTCAATACTTTTGATCCTACTATCCCACATCGTGTCAAACCTTGATTTTAGGGTGCTTTTGATGTGCTTCTATTTGTGGATGCAGCGCAGTGTGAGTATTTTTTATTAAATATCCAAAGAACCAACTGCTTCTACTGAGGGTTTAGCAGCATCAGCTACCACCAGATTTAAAGTGTGGGCACCACATGGGACAAAAAGAGCTCTTGAGTTCTGCTGAAGTAGCCTGTACTGAACACCTTTATGCTTTCCCTTCATGTTGGCACCATTGTCATAGTATTGGCCTCTGCAGTATTGAAAGGGAATGTTAAGCTACTCCAGCTTTTTGAGGATGAGGGATGATAAACTTTCTCCTGCTAACTTCTCTGCAAGGGAAACCATAAAATGTTCTTTAATTTGGGGTTGTGTCTTCCAATGTGTAATGATCGCGTTACATTTCATTGCACCTTATGTCTTTTGTTTATCTTTGTTGATCACATGACCTCCCTTTAGTTTCCTGCATATCCTGGTATTCACTCTCTGTTGCAGTCAATGTGCCACAGGTACGACTCATTCCTTTGCTGGAGTTCACTCATCAGCTGCCCTATTTAAAGCCCTCTCTGACATCACTTCCCTGTCAGAGCAACAGGTTTCCTGATATTGCTGAGTCCTCTCGTGTATTCTGACTCTCTGGTTCAAGGTCCCGTCTCTAGTCCTTGGATCCTTTTAACCGGTCCTTGGTCCCAATAATCCGGTCCTCAATTCCTGAGTTCCCTTGTGTCTGGTTCCTGCCTGTGTCTCCGGTGTCTGCACTTCCAGTGTCCACTTCTCGCCACAGTACTCAGTCTCAGTATTCGGATTCTGACATCTGTACGTTTGTCCAGAGAGCCGCAACCTGCCGCTTGCCTGCAGCCAAGACCATCCCCACCATCAGGGGTTCTGGTAAACACCATGCTTGTGATTATACTGCGTGCCTCTGCCCTGGTATGGTCTGTTTACAGACCAGCACTGAGTCCGGTGCTTGACACAATGGGCTGGATCCAGACTTAAGTAAGTGCTTGAAATTAGTTATTCCTGTGCTAAACCATGTTGATTGCAGGGGGGAGTCAAGGTAATTGTATTCTTTGCATGCAGGGATATATCTTTGAATTGCTTACTGCACACAGATACTGACCAGCTTTACTATCACACTGTTATTTCGACTTGGGATAGGAAACATTACCTCTCAACTCTAATACTATTTACAATTAAATATGACTCCCCTGCAATAAACATGGTTTAGCCCAGGACTTCCTGTCTGCATTAACAGCCTGATTCACACTTAAGAGCATAATGCCACCTCTATGTACGTAAATTACTGCGTGCGGTCTTTAAAGACTGCACCTACACTATCTATGTACGTAGATTGCGTAAATTACCTAGCTTATTTTTTGTACTGTTGTGCAGTCCTTAGTTTTTTTTTCTCCTATGTTGGTCGGTTTAAATTTCCTTTAAGCTGGTCTCTATTCTTAAAATATCAACAACTGGTTGCTAAATGACATCTCCCAACACTTTTTTTTAATAAAGATTATTTTGTAAATTTCTAATTTCGTTTTCCTTTATTTTGATTGTTCATTTGTAGAACCTAAAAAAAATCCCCCACTTATTTGTTACAGATTGAAATATAGAAGAGTAAATTATAGATCTCAGGTTTAAGTGGTTAAGTGTCTGTTATACTGTACAACTGCTGACTCAGCAGAGGTACTGCACCTTTAAGTGTCAGAGCATTACCATTAATGCTGATCTGCGAGTTCAGAAAGGCTGCAATCAGAGGAAACCCCAGGAGATGAAACTAAAGAGTCATCATCACTTATATTAGCTTTTTTTGACATATTTATCCCACAAATGTCAAGAGTGCCTGTTAAGTGGTGAAGAAGGGAATCAGGTAACCAGGAGAGGAAGAAATATTTTTCAGTGCAAGCACAGTCTTTTACTATAGCATAGTTTAGAACCATTGGCTGTATTAATCCTGGGAAATCATACAATAGTGTAAACAAACATTGGAATAGAAGCATCACTTGAATCAGTGGATTTAAGTTTCAGATCAATTTACACCAAATTTTAAATGTAGAGTATTGTTAAAATGCTGCAGGGTTGCTGACTTTTCAGAGCTTGCCTCCGGGAGAACCCAAAGGGAAGCCATGGATTTCTGCAAGAGGATGGGGCTTTATGATGCGATTTATGCAAATCATGTAATTAAGCCCCGCCCCCTGTCAATCACTCCTGTAATCTCCGGCGTGTCAGGGGATGGACGGGGCTTAATGACATCATCAAGCTCCGGACATCCCTAGTAATGCTAGGGATTACAGTAATAATTGATGGCTGGTGGGTGCCCAAATTTCGTGAGTCTCCCGGATATTCCGGGAGAGTCGGCAGCCCTGGTTTAACACCTTTAACCAATATAATGCTAATATAATGCTACACTTGATAGGTTCTGCAGCAGTATAACAGTAATGGAGTATGACAGGATACAGGATCTCACAAGGTTTATACAGAATGCACAGCAGCAGATGATATAAGCAGGATAGAAACTGTATATGGTATACACAGCACACGCTTGTAACAGATAGATTTCTCACTCAGAGGGAAAAACACACTAGTAATAGCAGGGTTGACGACTTTTAAAAGCTTCCCTCCGAGAGATCCATACATAAATGCAGGGGCTGGGCTTAACGTCGTTATTTATGCAAATCGCAGCATTAAGCCTCACCCCTTGACTATCACCCCTTTGGGGTTTCATAGCAATGGGGGTGGGGCTTGATGACACAAGTTGCATCATCAAGTCCCTCCCTGTCCATAGCAACACTAGTAAGCTAGTGTTGCCAGGCAGGGGAGCAGGTCTTGAGGCCATGGTTTAATGGAATTCCAGGAGAGTCGGCAACCCTGAATAACAGTCTGCCAGTATAAGTACATTCTCTATAAACTATTTAGAAAGTGTTACAGTTTATAATCTATAACTGTAATTACTCCACCTAATTCCGCTATGCAGAGAGGCTTCTTAGATATTTAGATTTAGGCTAGCAAACACCATCTCTCAACTCTACTACTGTTTGCAACAAATGAACTATATCTCCCCTGCAATTCATCCCATGTGCACTTTCCACCTGTTACCTCATTTTCACTCTCTGCAGAGATATAAATCAGTGAATGAATATTTTATGATATACCTTGGATGTCAAAGTGCTCCATGTTAAGTATTAAACACAGACTCTTTTCAGGGTAATCTGTCCTGTAATAATACTGCTTATCACAGTTTTGGTTAGATGAGAAACCATCTTCTTCTTTCCTCCTGCAAATGACATAAATATAGGAGTAATAACAGAGGAGAGTAAAGTTAGACATAGGACCGGATTCAGACTATCCATCCCGCTACTATACTCTAGAAACTCTAATGACAAATTGTTAAACGGGTAGGCGCAAATTTAAAGTTTGCAGGGAGGCACCGAACACCCTAGCACCGGTCCTGCTGGTATTAAACCGAATTGTCTGAGAGACAGACAGTCACTTTAGTGGCTAAACAGCACCACACTTGTGCAACCAATTGTGACCTAGACACTTTTCTACTGCCATTCCAGTGCAAGTCTGATAAAAAAAGAAACTTTTTTATTGTCTAGAGCTCTAGGTCACGTAGAGCTACCAGCTTTGACTTTTTCTATACTATTAATCCTGGATTGCAGCCATTAACACTGTGCATGGGACTTTACAAGTGGATTACCTACCTCTCGCTACATTCCATTGCTCACGGTGGCCCCCATCGTTTGCTTTTGCCAATACCAGTGTCTGGTCGGTTTCTTGCCACCATACTGACTTAGCTGCTGATTTTAGCATTGCTTCATTGAGCTGTTTCTGATACCATAGCCATATACAGGCTTTATTATTGATTATCCATTGGTTGCTTGCTGGTATATATACTGTTTGTTAATCAATATATATACATGAATTGATTCTCTGTCGGTCCAATACCACTGATTTTATTTTAATGTTTTAATATTGCATACATTTTGCATAGAATTATTAAATATTAAATATATTGCTTTTTTACTATATTTAGTGTGGTTTTTCAGAACTTCTCTAGCGCATCACTAATTCTTTCTAGCTTGTAGAGTATCTGTAGACCTTCTAAGCCAGCTTTCTTTCATCTAAGGACTGAATTATTGCTACTAATCTTGGAAGAACTTGACACCACCTATTACTCTCAGCTTCAGCAAGTGCCATTCGATTGTTAGCTCCCAACTCCTGTCATGTTTGCAGTGTGCTCCTGGCTATCTTCATGGGTCTTGAGCAAATGGTTTGCATTTTTCCAGTCACTTAAACCTTGCTTAATCAGCTTAAAATCTCTCCAAGATAATAGTTTGCAACAGAAGCTGTACAGACTATAATTTTTTTTCTAGTATATTAACCAATTTCTTTTGATTTTTTTTCTTGTGACCAAGAATTGAATGACATATTTATGACTTCCATCTTTTTGCTTTGGAAATTTAAAAGTTATATGAACCTTATATGGTCCTCTGTGGACAAAATCTGTTCTTATGTTATCACATATGGTAAATGGCCAGTCAGCAGGGTGTATTATAGCAGGGTCAACAGAAGTGGAATAACCAGCTGTTACAGCTTACCTGTCTTCTGTAGTGACTCCCCACGGCGCTGTGGCTCTTGGTGCTGAGCAGTGCTAAGGAGGTGATGATAGGGACACTTTGTTGAAGTGCTGTGGACAGTGTTGAGGTGGCGATAATGGGCACTTGATGCTGTGAAGTGCTGGGCTGTACTAATTAGGAGTTGTCTAATTAAAAGAGAAGTATATGTCATGCATTACATGCAGTAGCATAGCCACCTAGGGCCTGATTCAGAGATTGAAAACAAGAGAGGAAAGTTATTCCTGGGCAAAACCATGTTGATTTCAGGGGAGTCAAATTTCATTTGTTGCAAACATTGTTAGAGTTAAGAGGTGGCATTTCTCAGCCGAAGTCTAAATAGCAGTGTAAAAGTAAAGCTAGTCAGTATGTGTGTGCAGTAAGCAAGAGCAAAGATATAGCCCTGTATGTATAGAATAAAATTAACCTGACTTCCCCTGAAAACAACATGGTTTTGGCCAAGGAGTTTTTTTCCTTTCTTATTTTCCATCTCTGAATCAGGTCCATAGTTTTTAGCATTACATCACATTACCTTTGTCTTTGCTTTGTTTTTCTTCCTCTTCTCTTCTCTTCTCTTTTTCCCTTCCTTGTGCACCAGAGGACTTTGGTCATTTTGACATGATGTTTCAAGTGAAAGAATCCTTGCACAAAATGAAAAAAGATATTTACAGAAACTACTACACATGCTTTCTATTTGCAGGATGAATGCAATATTTGATGCCCCCAGTTCACATGGTTGATGACATTTAATTCACATGCTAGGCTGTGAAATGCCAAGTTCACCTGTTTTTTTCATCACAAGATACACCAAAAATATGCACATCTTGCATAGCAATGACCCAATAAAATTCACGGAAATTATAGAAACTATTAGGTTTTCTTAACGTATAGAAGGAATAAATGCAATTTGATGAACACATATTGTACATGTGACACATTAATGGCTGCACTTTACATGATTATTACTGACCACACTTCACGTTCTTATCCCCATACTTGCCAACTTTTGCAAATGAATAGCAGGGAGATTGTGAAAACATCATCTAGGCACTGCCCTGAAGCGGTGTGTCCAGTCTTACCCAGTCTTACCCATGGGTGGCTATTGCTTCTAGGAAAACTATTTGTTACAAAAAAAAGCAACATCTGATTTTATAAATTGTTAAATTGACAGTGAAAAACTATTTTCAATATTTATAAAAGGGCCACTTGCATAGGCTTCAATGCAGGGAAATAGGACAAATGTTTAAATACTGTCATCAAACTTCAGGGGAAGCAACTTTCTGAAAATCATTCAGCATCAGGGAGATATCCAAAAACTTCTGGGATTTGGGGAAATTGCCCCCTATTTAAAGAGTGTACAATGTGAAACAATGTATTTAAATAGAAATTATAGTAAACAAATTTAAAAAATAAATCTCATTTACAAGCTTTAAGTCAATATGGTTAATCCCTACAAACATATATAGCAGTTCTAATAAAACATTAATATGCATATATAATGATTGCACTGTTGTCCCCATAATGCTGTGACCCAAATGAACTAGCTTTAGGTGATTATGAGTTAATATACGGAACTGAAAATCTGTTCTTGGTCTCTGCTACCTAACAACAGCCCTGTTGCTAGGTAGCAGAGGAGGCACCCCCTGCCACCATCTTCACCTTACCTCTGCATTCTAAAAGTTCCTGCCAGATCCAAGATGGCGAATTGGGTCCTTCTTTAGGACCCCCCGCTGTCATCTTGAATGTGGCAGGAACTTCCTGAATGTGGAAGTAAGTTGCAGAATGTGGAGATGGTGGCAGCAGGTCCCTCATCCACTGCCGCCATCTCCACATACTGGAACTACCTTCCTACTTAAGAAAGTTGGCAGGAACTTCCTGAATGTGGAAGTAAGTTGCAGAATGTGGAGATGGTGGCAGCGGTTCCCTCATCCGCTGCCGCCATCTCCACATTCTTTAACTTACTTCCTCATTCAGGAAGTTCCTGCCACATTGAAGATGGCAGCGGTGGTCCTAAGGAAGGACCCTGGCCGCCATCTTGAATGTGGCAAAAACTTCAGTGCGGGCAGGAGGAGAGGGCAGGCGGCGGCAGGCAGCACGTCCTGATACTGGGATACTGGGATCCTCCTGCCGCCGCTAAAGGTAAGTAAAAGGGGGGAGGGGGGAGTGTGGTTCTGTGTGTGTGTGTGTTTTTTGGGCATGCACAGTAGCGCATGCGTATGGCGGTGAGGAGCAGAATGGCATATATATATATATATATATACACATATATATAGCAGCTAAATTAACAATTAAGGATTAATTCATGCCTATTACAGTGACTTACGCTTTGGAACTCAGCTGACTGGTGCTGCATTCAGATGTGGAAATCACTCTCCAACAGCGAGCAGGCCTACTCACCATGCATACTTAATACGATACGATTCTGCATTCCGTATGTTGGCCTTCCGCATGCAGACACTTAAGGTAGGGATCTGCATGTTAGTTGTCCATGTTTGGAAGGGGAATGCAGGGAATATTCACTCCCCTTGCATATAAGGAATATAGGATCACAAATTCCATATATTAATCTCTATTGCGAAAGTAAACATACGGAATCTGTGATTATTTCTGGAAACAGCCCTAGGTAACTAGATTTCCTGAGAATTTTAGTAGTTAACCTGTTTATTCTATATGCTTAGAATGATATTCTTTAGGATGGAAGCACAACACAGGAGACAAGGCATATACCCAGACTGCATCTTCGGTTTATTCTTCCTGACATATTGCAAATATAGCATGTAGTTGCTAATTGCACATTTCTATGCTGTCTGTATAAAAAATAAGCTCTAGTTTTGTTATACCTCTTTTACTGTTATAATGAACAAATAGAACTCTGCCTATTAACTCCTTGATATCAAAGCAAGCAATGGGCAATAAGCCATATACTACATTGTATATATATTAAAAATATTTACTTTATAATTGTTCTATGAAACATGCTGATGATCAGTCAACATTTTGGTGGCGAGTGTTATTATTAGTTGGGATTTAATGCAAGGATCAGAGGAAGCCAATATATAAGATGTAGAGTATTTATTGCAGAAAGCAGAGTACCAGAACAGATCCACAGATCAAAAAGAAGGTGACAATACACAAGTACAAGAAACGACTTCCAAACGAAGTACACAGGTATGAGATAATGGATTCCAGACAGGGGCGGATTGGGAAATGAAAGTGGCCCTGGAAAAAAAATCTTAAAGTGGTCTCGGGGGCAGGACCAAATCAACTGTAGGCGGGGACAACAGAAAGTGGGTGGGATTACCAATTATTGATACCCG
>WWET01004904.1:16057-31139 GCA_011038615.1 Limnodynastes dumerilii
AGATATATATATATATATGATACGTGGACAAAGATTTCCATCATAAAACAGTTTGTGGAGTTTTCTGGGCTCCTATTTGCTCTAGGTCCAGAGTTCATGTATTAGAAGACCTTACGAGCACTCCTCTGGGTTCCTCTAACAGGAATTAAACAAGAAACAGGAATGTTACATATGTATTACCTCTCAAAGAAATTTCCCTTAGTTTCTAGAATGAATGCATAATAGTGACTGAAATAATTTATGAATTCAGAAGAAAGGGTTTAAATAGACATACTGGATTCATTACTCATCTCGTTATTTTTATGGTTTAGAGAAGGTACTATCACTCACCTCTGACATCCAGCATACTTAACTACTGCTAATTTATGCTAATCCTCTGCATTTAACACTTTAAATCTTCCTATGGAATATGTATCCATCTCAATACTAATGTATCTTCTAAAGCAGACGCTCTTTCTTTTTCAGTTATTCCTATTTATATTTACACAAAGCATTCAATTTTGTTAGTAGCACATGTAGGTTCTTCCACTGCTATTTGCGTGCATATTTTTAAGAATGGTTAAACTGCGCATGCATAGTACCCTTATTTATGCAATCTACGTAGCATTTAGGAACAGTGATTCATTAAGAGCAGTTCTCAACCACGCCTAGCAATTTAGGTGCGTATGATTGTGAATCTATTCCTTCTTATTTCCTTCTTAACTGTGAATCAGGTCCTCCGTTTCCAACACAACTTCTAAGCTTTGTGATATAATATTGTTAAACTCAAATCAATATTATGGCAAATAATCTATTTAGACCTAGACTAAATCTGCTCTTTATATCATGTTCCATTTTCACATTACAAATTGCCCAAAGACTGGTAGCAAATGGGTTAATATCAGATTATTACCTTATCCTGTCCAGGAGCTTTAAGCTTCTACCTTGTGCAAGAGAGAGTAGACCTCTGGGATCTGCCAGTATATTAAATTAAATAGCACATTAAGTACTTTGTGGAATGTGGTATTATCTAATATTTCTATCTTCAGAATTAAAATGACTTATCCAATAGGGATTTATTATAATGATACATTTGTTGAGAATACAGTTTTCTTCTTATAATGTTGGTGAAAAGGTAGTTAAATGTGTGACAAGGTAAATTAGATCTTCTAGTCAAATGTTTGCATTCAGAAATAAATCCCCATAAAGCAAGAACAGCCTTAAAAAGCATTTCAATTAATTTAAAACCAGTAGTATTTGAATGTAGTACTAAAAGGATCAAATATGTAACATTAATTATATACAACATTTTAACGTCGATAAAACTTACATTAAACCAATGTTTGGAACCACTTTATTCTAATGAAAACATATTTGAAAATGTATTTTTAATCAAGTAATGAAACTTACATTGCTCTATTTCTTGGTATTTTACAAATAGTTTAACTATTCCAACATACAGCACAGTATTTTAATAGTTATTGGCCTATAAAAGGCTTAATTGTTATAATATAAAAATAAAAAAACCTGTGAAAATATATTTCCATTTGCAGAAATTACCAAAAGCATGCTGACAGACTTAAAATTGCATTTTTGGCAGCCGAGAGGAAGAAATTTATTCCTGACTTTTCTGCCTGTAGTTACCCTGCAGTCAGAGCAGCTGGGGAGCTCCCTGACAACTATCACACATGCAGTTTTTAGGTTGTCAGCATGTTAAATGGTAGATGGCTCTGACCATCCACTAACCTGAGTGGTGGGCCTTCTCATTACACTCATTAGTGTATGGTTGGAGTCATCCATCTATCACAGTGATTGAAGAAGAACATCCACCCGGACCTGGCTTTTAATAAAAAAAAAAAAATGTTTTATATTCTATAAGAGATATCTCGTGATTTGGTAGCTCTTTTGTCATTGGAGAGTTCAGGAGCACTGTTCTTGTATGTTTTAGATGTTCTGTAAGACACTCTCTCATGATTTTTGAACCATTTTATAAGGTATACACGAGTGTAACAGGGTTGTCTGTGGCTGAGCTAGTGATAACTACTTTCCAGTTTTTGTGGGGTGGTACCAGTGCTCGAAGTGGGCCGCTATACGGCGGTATGGCATACCGCCACTTCTGTGAGTCAGTTATGAGTAAGAATACAGCTGCTCATAGAATTTTAAGATTCTGTGAGCGGCTGTATTTTTAATCAGTGCGGGCTCACAGAAGTGAAGGTATGCCATACCGCTGTATGGCATACCCGATTTTACACGCAGCAGGAGAAGATCTTAGCAGGGTGTGTAGTTTTCCCTCTGAGTTAAGTGTCTGGTTTCACTCGGGTGTCTGCTAATTAGTCTCCCTGGCCTGGGGTTGATGTTGATTGGTGGGAGGTCCTTTAAATAGCTTTACTCGGGAACACTCCCCCATCGGCTATAGCGTCTGATGTATTCCTGCGTCCGTTTTCCTCGTGCATCTGCCTTGGATTCGTTCAGAGTTTATCATTTGTTTACCTTCTGTTTCCCTTGCCTGCCTCTGTCTTGTTGTCTGCCCTGTCTGTGGTTCTCAGTGTGCTGTGTGAGTAGCTTGCTGCTCGCACTGGCAGCTGGGCTCCTTTTGTCCAGTACAGTGTCCTCCTTGTCGAGTGTTGTGAGTTTTCCATCTCTCACTTTCTGTACCTGCTCTCCACTGTGTGTACCATCTCTGCAGTGTGTATTCTGCTGTGTGCACCATCTCCGCAGTGTGTATTCTGCTGAGTGCACCATCCTCCAGCCTTGTCAGCTGTGGTTGTCAGCTTCTGTGAGCAGTGTATATCTGTCATCTGTACCCTGCCTGTGGGGGCACTTATTATTACATTGTAGCTACCAGTGCCTGCCTCCCATTCACCTGCTGACTCATGCTATCTCCACTCTGCCGTTTCTCAGGTGTTTGCTGGAGTTCTGCCTTCTCTGTCCACTCAGGTGAATCCTGTTATCCTGTATTTCTACTCATTATCTGGTCTGTGGGTTCCAGTCGTTATCTTGTATGTCTGGGTTCCTGACAACCATCTTGTTTGCACAGGTTTATGTTTGTCTAGTTCTGATCTATTCTGACTCATTGTCCTGTGAGTTCCTGCAGAGTCATTGGGCCTGATCCAGACCTACGCTCGCATGCGAGCTAACGCTGATCGTAAGCGCAAAATCGGCAGAAAAAACGCACTGCGCATGTGCATAGTGACAACTTCCGGTCATACCAAAGACCTTTTCGTAGCGGCGATTCTGGCGTCCGTATTGTTTGCGTTTTTTCCGACGACGGGGCATGTTTATAGAACGAAGTTAGTATGGACACTGGAGTTAAAGAATGTAGGCGGGGGAACCATTTAAATTGTACAGTATGGGCGTGCTTAGCCTGCTACGAACAGCGCATCGCAACGAAAATACGTACGAACACAGGGAAAAGTTAGGGTAGGGTTCGGCGGGCGTAATGAAAAGAAGGTAAGGGGAGTGTCGTGGGAGTGAAAGTTTTTACGCTGCAGCGGTAACACACTCCACTCTCATTCGTAGGTCTGGATCAGGCCCATTGTTACACACGGGTTCCTGGTTATGAGTCGGTTCCAGTGCAGGCCCCTTCGCTGCAGATCTTCCTTGGGGGCTATCGCCGGGGGCCGCAACCTTCTCCTCTCCAGCAACCAAATCCATCCCCACCATCAGGGGCTAGACCCTTGGTGACTGTAACACCCGATAAATGTGCAGTCAGGAGCTTTGCTCCCATTGACAGAACTGGCTGTGTTATGCACAGCCGCAGCTCTGATCAGAAGACGCAAGCGTGACCTAATATCACGTCTTTAGTCTGCAAAGCGCGCCGCGGAGCAGAGAGCCAGAAGAGACACAGGAAAGGTAAGTTAATTATACAGTTCTTTTAGAAAGTAGATGGGGAATGGGGATTTGGAATGGAGGAGTGGGAAGCTGAACATGAAAAGGGCAATAAGGCTGAATTGAAACATATAGAGGAACAATAATTCTGACTGGACACAGAGGGAGGGGTAATAAGGATGGGTGGACAGAAATAAATTGGGGAGCAATAAGGCTGGCTGGACACAGGAGGGGCAATAAGGCTGGATGGACACTCATAAAGAGGGGTCTATAAGACTGGCTTGGCACAAAAAGGGGTCACTAGACTGGGTAAACTAAAGGAGAGGGGGCAATAAGGCTGACTGCACACAAAATAAAGTGGAGGTAATAGGGCTGTCTGGACACAGGAGGAGCAATAAGTCTGGAATAACTGAAGGAGGGGTAAATAAGGCTGACTGCACACAAATAAAGTTGGGACAATAAGGCTGGCTGGACACAGGAGAGACAATAAGGCTAGGTGGTCACTCATAAAGAGGGGCTATAAGACTGGCTGAACATATAGAGGGGGCAATAAGACTGGCACACAAAAATAGGGGTAATAAGGTTGGATTGACAAACAGAATGAGGGGGCAATAAGACTGGCTGGGCACACAAAAGGAGGGGCAATAATGCTGGTTGTACAAACAGAAGGAAGGTGCAATAAGGAAGGCTGGGCACACAAATGGAGGGCCAATATGGTTGGTTAGACAAACGGCCCTGTGAGGGAGCTATCATTGTTTTTCCCTAGCGGTAACCAGATCATTTAATTAAACATGAAGCGTTCAGTGTAGAAATCATGACCCACATGACATGTACACAATAGGCCTGATTCAGAGATACGATTTTATCGCTATTTAGATGTGTATATTTAGGATCTTAAGCAATTCGCATCATTGCGCATGCGTAGTAATAGTGCAACGCCATCTACGTAGAGGTTAGGATCCTAAATTCGGTAAGCGGGGGCCTGTGAATCGATCGCAAGCACTGCGTAAATATAGGACCCGAAGGATTTGCATAAATATGGGTGGGGGGAGGCATTGAGATGAGGGAAAGGGGGCGCGAGCAGACACTTAGGATCTTAAATAAACGCAACTAATTCACTTGACAGCGCAGAGTTAGGGTTAGTTACAATGGTGTTCTAACTTTAAGATCCGCCGCTGTTTGCAAGGGGAGTGACTGTTTATGCAGTGGGTTGTAACCTGCTCCGACCTGACACTTAGATGCGTATATTTGAGATCCCATCGACAGCGGATCTCTGAATCAGGCCCAATATGATTATTCATTGTTGATCTGTTTACTTTGTCAAACTCAAGACACATCTGGTGCTGAAAATTCCATATCCCCACTTCAAAATTTCCACTTCGAGCACTAAGTGGTACCATATATTATGATGACATGAGACAATAGCTGAGGAACTTGTAACGGACTTTGAGAAAGGACCCAGCAGGAGTCTGAAACACATAAGCCAGACGGCAGTTTGGACCAGCGCTCATTTCCAGGACCAGCGGTGACGATTTGTGGACCTCTCCTTGACCGGGCATTCTTTAGATCAGAGGTGGTCTCCAATCATCCCTTTCTACCCCATCTTCCTGGTATGAACTGTTCATCTATTTTATTTAGTTTTTTATGTGTAGGGTCTATTCTAATAAATTGTTATTTTTTCAATTTGTTTCCTTTCCTGCATATCCCCTAGAGGGGAAGAAAACTACATTGTTACAACAGTGTGGATCTCCTATGCCATTATATTAGGGCCACATATACTGACACTTCCCACTGAGGGCCATCTAAGCGCTTTGAGGTTACTCCCATCCTTTCATTATATACAGGAACTTGTAATGTTTATTACAGGATGATCAGGGACGTAACTAGCCCAAATTGTGCCCAGGGCAAATGCCCATGTCCTACAAAACCCATACTAGTTACGCCTCTGAGGATGACATGGATGAAACAGGATATGCAACACAGGAGTATGCAGGTAATGCAGAAATTAAGAACAGATAACAGCCAGTAAACAAAAAGATAACAGAAATGCAGAGAAGAAGTGGAAGAAGGCTAATGTCAGAAGCACAATGTATCCAAGGTGGGTGCTAATGTCAGATAGTCCAAATGACTCCACAGGAGTAATATGCAGGTGTAGGTAATCCACAGGGAATATGCAAGAAAGTCCAAATAAAGTCTACATGGAAATTGCAATAACAGCACCTGAACAGAGTGAGCAGCATTGCTGGTATAAAGCAGGGATCTTAGATAAACAGAGACAGAGAGAACCAGATAACAGGACCATGGCTGAGAAGAGCTAACAAACATGAAGCACGGGTAACAGAAAGCTTCTTTGTTGAAGTGTTAGCCTGTAGCTATTACGTCAATTAACACAGATCTCCCGACCAGGTCAGTGCTGCGGCACTCTTTTCAAAGTTCACAAAGCATATCACATGTGCTATTACATGATTTTCTTTGCTTTCATTATAGGCAGCTCTGCCTTTAGCACATAGACAAGAACCATCATAGTGTCTTCAAGTAAGGAATATATAATATAAGCCAGTACCAAATATCTAGTTGTCATGTGTATGAACAGATAACTGTCTCCACCTTTCAATGATTTTAATAAATTCATGTTTGTAGTTACAATTCATATACCATTTGCACATTCAGTTGGTTTAATTTAAACTAGTTTATTTTAGTGTACTTTGTTGTGATCACCCAGCAAAGAGCAGTCTTCACATAGAATCATTTTGCTGGTATCCACATTTTTACATGCACTTTGTGTTTCAACCTAGAATTTCCCCCATCTGAATGAACACTAAGAGATGCTGAACTATTTAATGTACAAATATTGGGCCGGATCCAGAACTACGTCCGTCTTCCATAGACGGCCATAATTCAATGAACAATAGCTACTGCGCATGCGTAGTAGCTATTGTACGTCGTAATCTGCGTATCGTTTCGGTACGTAGATTGCGTATATGCGGTCTTTTCATTGAATTACGGCCGTCTATGGAAGATGGACGTAGTTCTGGATCCGGCCCATTGTTTGTATACTACAAAAGAGTCGGATTTATATACATCACCTTTTTTTTCTAGTGTTCATGGTGGTGTGGTTTGCTGTTCCAATGGTATGAAGGCAGATAGTTTACATGCCGGAACTAATATGCCAACAGCATTTCTTTTAACCATAACCCTAACGATTATCCATGTTAGTGGAGTAATGCACATGAGGTACCAGGGAGAGTAAAATTCAGGCACAGATAAGCATAGCAGAAATTTTTTCCAAATTCAATGGTTGGCTCCAACCACAGCAGCAGGAGGTCCAATGCCAGATCAAAAAGCAAAAACCCATTAATAATTTCTGTTTTGTTAAATACCGTGTATGAAATATGTACCCCAAAAGTACTGCCCATGGACCAGTACGTAATTACCCGCTATGATCCGAAAGTTCGGACCGCAATAGCGAAAAATAGCACAAATGCGAAAGATCGTTTCAACTTACGAAACCGTATTTACTCAGTAGTACAGGGTAACGACAAGGCAACCGGCGGTCAAGACGTCAATCCAATCGTCCCACAGGAAAAGAAGAAGTAGAAGTAGTGTTCCAATGTCCCAAATCAAAGTCTATTTAAAGTCCACAGATGAAAGGAGCCGCCGAACTCCCGCTTGATTGGAGCAATTTCAATCCTCTGCTGATATTCGCTTCTCCATTGGTCTTTGTCTTCAGATGGTCTCCCATTGGTCCTGGACATCCCTTTGTTCTTCTCCTTGGGTTGGTCGAAGTAACTTCCTTCACACATTCATACAAAATATTAAGCTAACCTATGCATTGCGCTAACTACTGCCGCAGACATGCGGTCTTAACAGCATCTAGCTAACAATATTTGTCATAATTTAAGCTACCCTACGATACTAAACATGACACACATCGAACATTCATTCGCAGTTCGGCGATCTTTCCTTGATTACTCCGTCTATAGAGAAAATACGCAGTTTTAATAAACAGAAACATTTTTATACATTAAGTAGTTACAAGCTCCGTATGTTTTTATGTATGAGCGTACGTTCGCTAGCATGCGTATTTTCGCGCCCTTTTTGTGGTCCTTTGTTCTCTCGCCATACAATGAATGGCATAGATATTAAGTTATTATTTTCTGTTTCGACAGTTTGCACCTAAATGGCTTCAATGGCATCAATAGAATTTGGCACAAGTACAGACTAGTCATATGATACTTGTTTTTCATAACTGAGGACTAGATTCACACCTAAGAAGCTCCGGCTTCTTAGGTGCGTATAGTTCCGAAATGACCTACTACGCATGCTTAGATAGATTATTTAGAAAGGGTTATGGGTACACGCTTAGAACGGCCCTATTTCGATAGCCATAGCAATCGATCCATGGAGCACCGAGCTTACGGTGCTCCAAAAAGTAAGTAAAAAAAGTACCCTAATCCTTTACCTAATTCTAACCCAAACCCTAATCCTCCCTTCCCCGCAGCCTGACCCTAACCCTCTCTTCCTGTCAGCCTGCCCCTAAACCACCATCTCCTGCAGCCTGACCCTAATTCTCCCTTCCCTGCAGCCTGACCCTAACCCTTCATCTCCCACAGCCTGACCTTAACCCTCCCTCCCTCCCCTGCAACCTGACCTAACCCTCCCTCTCCCACAGCCTGACCCTAACCCTCCCTCCCCTGCAGCCTGACATTAACCCTCCATCTACCGCAGCCTGACCCTAACCCTCCCTCCCCTGCAGCATGACCCTAACCTTCCCTCCCCAGCAGCCTGACCCTAACCCTCCCTCCCCTGCAGCCTGACCCTAACCCTCCTTTCCCCGCTGCCTTATCCTAACCCTGCAGAGGTTACTCACCTTACTCAACTTACCTTTCCTGCAGTTGCGGCAGCGGTAGTGACAGCGGCGTTTCTGAAACAGTATGGGTGAGTATGCCAATCGGCATGCTCACCCATTCTAAAAAAAAAATTCTAATCTAAAGGGGTATTCGAAATAGGGACATCCGAAAAGAAACTTTCAGATATCAGTATTTCGGAAATCAGACATTCTTAGCGGGTATTTGCGAATGAGAATGGGTGAAGTATGCCGATCAGCATACTCACCCATTCTAAAAAAAATTATAAACTGGGGAGTATTCGAAATAGGTTCATCTGAAAAGGAACTTTTCTATTCGGAGACTGCAACCGGTTAGAAAGAGGCAGCCTAATGCCACCACAAGGATGATTTAGTTAGAAGTGGGAGGGGGAGGGATTTATATTAGCCGGGGAGGGTAGGGGGATGTGTGGAGAGGCATTGTCTGTGCATAGTTTCCTTCTTAAGAAGTAAACTCCGCACTGTGAGATAAGGAAGCCCTATGGCACTCTTCAGTGCCATAAGGTATCTAAAAATGGGGGGGTGGGTTAGGGGCAGGACGATTGAGTTAGGTGAAGATCTGTCCACACCTAACACCCTCTTATCTGTGAATCCGGTCCTGAATGGCGCAGGGGCTTTAATCATCATTGCTTCTTTATCAGCCATTTGCACATAAAACTCTGTTATCCAATAAAAAAGCAAGGAAACCAGAAGCAATTATATAGAACTTTATAGAAGAATTAAACACAACATTTTCCATTTTTTTTATAATATATTATAACTGGCTATTGTAATACTTTGTTAGGAAATTGTCTTTTTAGTAAATAGTAATTTTTTTTTTAATCAACACACATTTATTATTTTATGTTAGGATGCATGCAAACTGCATATATATGAACAATATCGGAAACAAACATTATTATAATTGTGCTTACTATATGGGGTTTACATTTACATTCCTTAAAATTTCCCTTTAAATCTAGCTTAGCATTCATTTGGTCACACAACCTCACAGAATATATTTTGTCCGTCAAACGCCTTTGTTTGGAAATGCCTTACTATCAATACAAAAGTAGGAAATGAACACTGAACTGACTTCTCTCCATTGGCAGAAGCATTTAGCTTTCTAATTATTTGTAGGGTACAAAAAAGTAGCCCTAGAGTCACAGAGGAGAATAAAGGATTTGTAAAATAGAATGAGTATCTTAATATCATCAGTGGCATTCTATTCTTCATGTTCCTAGCGGCAGTGTGCTTAGTGACTGTGACCTTCGCATGAAAGGTGAACGGCCAGAACAAAACACGTCATGCTTTTGACAAGTTTATAGAAACTAAAAGGCAATAAATGTGGTTATCTCTTTGATGCTTTATTCAGAATTACAGAAACTTCACACCAATCACCAATAAGGATAAATGACCACTCTCCTGTTACAGATGAGGGTAATTCTATAATTGACACATAATAGGAGTATAATTTAACAATAATTTAATCTATAAAAAAAAAGCTATCATCAAAACTGCAGAATTTAAAAAATAAATAAATAATGGACGGTATCCAGACTTCTGAGAATGGGGCAATTTCACGCAACCCATGTGGAAAACCATGTGAACAAGAGAAGTGGTTACCAGATCTCTCACTTGTATAAATACAGCAGCGATCTGCTATTGGACGCCTGTTCATGCTGCATTCAGAGAAGCAAACATGGCATGACTTGATATTATTATTATTATTATTATTATTATTATTATTAAAAATAATATATATTATTGTATATTTTTCTGATTTAAATTGGTACCTCATGTGGGTGTTGATGACATAAATCATCTCCAAGGGCAAGATTTACTAAGCTGCGGGTCTGGAAAAGTGGAGATGTCGCCAAAAGCAACCAATCAGATTCTAGCTGACATTCTCTAGTATGCAATAGTAAAATGAAATCTAGATTCTGATGGTTGCTATGGGCAACATCTTAGTTTTTCCAGACCTGCAGCTTAGTAAATCTGGACCCAAGTGGTGATTCTTAATTGCACTATATAGCGGATATCAGAATATTTTCAGGTTGGAGAGGCACAATATCATTTTGATTTGGCACTTCTGCTGTAAGAGCACATCCCCAGTTTGCAATATTATGCTACACGATAATGCTCCAAGTTAATATTACTAATGTCCCTAGTCCATGTGATAATGTCATATAGCAATGGCCTCAATTCATAGCATTTAAAGTACTATGTAGCACCCCAATGACCCTAGTTCATATTATGCCAACAATAATCTTACATAACTATGCCATATATTACTTGCCACATGCACTCACCCTGTTCATATTTTGCTAGGTAGCACACTTACTCTGCATGATAGCTAGTCAGAGAGAAAGAGATAGAGTGCATCCTTGCTCAATATAATGTGGATCACCTGCTGTTATTATGGTGGGTCCCACAACACAGTAACTTTGGTACTGGTGAGGTTTATTGCAGGAAGACACAGATGATACAGGATATGTAACAATGGACTATGAAGGTAAGGCAGAAATAAACACTAGAACTGAGCAGAAAACACAAAGATACCAGGAATTCAGATGACAGTGGAAGCAGCAATATGGGGAGTCTTAGGTGTAGACTGCGAAAAGGTTATAGACTTTATAAGGGGAGTCTTAAGGTTAGGCTGCGGGTAGGGGAGGTGATGGATCGGAGAAGCAGAGTCTTAGGGTTAGGCTGCGGGAAGAGGATGGATCAGAGAAGAAGAGTCTTAGGGTTAGGCTGCGGGGAGAGGATGGATCAGAGAAGAAGAGTCTTAGGGTTAGGCTGCAGGGAAGGGAGTCATAGTGTTAGGCTGCGGAGAAGAGAGAAGGGGAACAGAGGTTTATGGTTAAGGTAATGGAAGGGGATGGTTACATTGAGGATTAGGATAAGGGTTGGGGTTGGGGAAATATTCACCCGTCGGCGCTGGGGATTCCTCCTGGGGATCATCACTTACCTGTCTGCATCGGGGAAGGAACAGTCAGTTGCGGTCCCTTTTTGGAAACGCGGTGTAGAAAAAGAGAAAATCACACCCCAGCCATTTTGGTTTGTTAAATGGGCATTGTCAATTGCATTGCTTCAAAATTAAACTAATACTCAGGAATCTGTATTCAGACAGCACATGGACATTAAGGTGCTGATTGTTAGATGCTGGATGCTAAACTTACACCCAGATAAATAATTTTATTGTATGACCAAGCTAATATCTAACATATATAGTACGAAATAAACCAATGCAACATGGTTTGCTGCACCTGTGCAAATTGTGCACCTAGCTGTAAATATCCTCTATTGCTGTTGATGTAGATGAAACTAATTTGTGTTGCTCATAATATACACAATAAAAAAAAAGTGTCAGTGCATCACTGCTAACTGCAGCAACAAAAAACTCTGAAGGAAAATATACTATTACAGGCAGTAAGTGAAAATGACACTGCAATAAATGAAAGTGCCACAGTTGTCAGATCTTCATCACATACATACTTTATGTTTCCAGTACAAGTAATTCAAATCTGGTGTCATCCAAGCGACCTGCTCCCATGACAATAAGAAAAATTGAGAATTTTGTCAGAAGAGATGCAGACAATATGTTAAGGCCAAAAAAGTAGTCTGTCTACGGTCAGTCATGGTTATCAGGAAACAGCATTATTCTTCGGTGAGCCATTAATGCATAACCCAGAAATTGACTTAACACACTTCACCATCACAGTAAGCAATCACTGTATATACTTGAGGTAATTAATAAAATTTACATACTAATAATTTTTTCAAGATTCTGCAACAGTAAAGGCTAATTGGAACTTATGACTTTGCAGGTCTCCTCTCTACTCTTCACAAGTCTTCAAGTTCCCCCATATTGCAATACACAAGGGGCCTGATCCAGACCTACGCCAATGCGCTGTGCTTAGTAAAGCACAGCGTATCGGCATGAGCTTCCCCCGACACTCCCCCCTGTCGCAGCGTATTTTCCCTCACGTACGCTGTCTGGAGGCTACCCTAACTTTAGCCGGCACAAGCGAGGGTAAATACGCTACGAAAAGAGCGTTTTAACGGAAACCCCTCCCTCATTAAACGACCTCCTACCTACACTAACTTATGCGTAGTAACGATGAGGGACGCCTCCTCAGCCTTACTACGGTGATACTATGGAAGCCGATCATAGATGCGTAGATTGGCTT
This sequence comes from Limnodynastes dumerilii, assembly GCA_011038615.1. Taxonomy (NCBI): domain Eukaryota; kingdom Metazoa; phylum Chordata; class Amphibia; order Anura; family Limnodynastidae; genus Limnodynastes; species Limnodynastes dumerilii. Next base: position 28,922 of record WWET01004904.1, read on the forward strand.
TTCAGCCGAACTTACGCTTACGCCCGCAGTATTACCGCCGGGAGAATCAGGCCCAAGCACTTCAAATAATATTACTAGGAGATCTTAGAAGTATTTTACTGAAGGTATAAGTTTTCAGGGCTGCCATTTAATTTTATAGTGCAACTTTAATTGTTATGCACAGAGGACCCCCCCTTGCAAACTTTACATTTGCACCAGTGACCATCCTAAATTATAGAAAGCGTTATTAAACACAATCCTGTAACCACAAGAAAATAAAGTAAATCATAGTCAGCACTATCAGGGCCGGTGCTAAGGTGTTTGCCCCCCCCCCCTGCGGACTTTAATTTTGTGCCCTTCTGTTTAACAATTTGACACCAGTGATCATCCTAGATTATAGTAAGCGTCATCATACAACACAATTGTAACCACAATAAAACAAAGCAAATAGTCACCATTATACAATAGTGTCCTATTCTCCGCTATACATAGATATATATCCCCCCATTCTATCTCTCCAGCACCCAGTATCCCCATCATGTGTATCCAGCACACAGCATCCGCCATCATGTGTATTCAGCACCCAGAATTCCCATCATGTCTCTCCAGCTCCAAGTATCCCCATCATGTCTCTCCACCTCCCAGTATCAACCATCATGTTTCTCCAGAACCTAATATCCCCATCATGTGTATCTAGGACTCAGCATCCGCCATCATGTGTATCCAGCACCCAGTATTTCCATCATGTGGATCCATCACCCAGTATCCCCATCATGTCTCTTCAGCACCTAATAACCCCCATCATGTTTCTCCAGCACCTAATATCCCCCATCATGTGTATCCAGCACCCAGTATTTTCATCATGTGTATCCATCACCCAGTATCCCCATCATGTCTCTCCAGCACCTGATAACCCCCATCATGTTTCTCCACCATCTAATATCCCCCATCATGTGTATCCAGGACCCAGCATCCACCATCATGTGTATCCAGCACCCAGTATCCCCATCATGTGTGTCTAGTACCCAGTATCCCCATCATGTGTGTCTAGCACCCAGTATCCCCATTATGTTTCTCCAGCAGCAGTATCACCCATCATGTGTATCCAGCAACCAGTATCCCCATCATGTGTATCCAGCACCCAGTATCCCCATCATGTGTATCCAGCACCCAGTATACCCATCATGTCTCTCTAGCACCCAGTGTCCCCCATCATGTCTGTCCAGCACCCCATAATGTCTGTCCAGCACCCAGTATCCACTATCATGTCTCTCCACCTCCCAGTATCCCCATCATGTCTCTCTAGCACCCAGTATTCGCCTACATGTCTGTCCAGCACACAGCATTCTCATTTTAAGCCCTATTACTTACCTTTGAAGTCTTCTTCTGGCTGCTGCGTCTCCTCCGCAGTGGGCTCTGCTTTGAATGATGCTGATCTGACCTCAGGTCACTCTAGCGTCATTCAGTGAGGGGGAGGCACTGTGCACTCTGCATCTGCCTGCAGTGCCGCCAGGGGTAGGGGTGCCCCTACCTATCTCCTCTCCCCACCAGTGCCGCGGGGGGGGGTACTAATTACCCGGGCCCGGACCTGACGAGGGGCCCGGGTATGTGCAGCACTATAAGTAATTTAACTTAAAAAATAATAAAAAAATTCCTTCCTTTTGTTTATTTATGTTATTTATGTAGTCCGGAGATTCTTTTGGGTGAGGGAAGGGGAGGGAGTTTAGAGGGACAGTGGTCCGTTGTCAGCCCCGTGCACAGTAATCATTGGTGTCAGTGGGAGACGTCCTGACTCCTGTAGCAACGCTGGGGATGATTTCCTGACAGGCAGACAGGCAGCCAATCAGAGCTCAGCACAGGCAGCCAATCAGAGCTCAGCAGAGGCAGAGAGGAAATCACTTTCATTTTCTGGCTGCCCAGCGTCTTACTGGTTATCTGTGGAGGAATGGATCAGCTTTTATTCAAGGTAAGATCTATCTATCTATCTATCTATCTATCTATCTATCTATCTATCTATCTATCTATCTATCTGTTTATCTCATATCTATCATCTATCTATACACACACACACACTATTAGTATTATTTATATCAGTATATATTAGTATCAGCATTAATATAGATATATATCTATTAATATAGATATAGTGTGTGTGTGTGTGTATATATATACATACATACACACACACACACACTATATTCACACACTAATATGTATCTATATAGATATATCTAGATAT
>WWET01004904.1:47364-64010 GCA_011038615.1 Limnodynastes dumerilii
CCCCTACGCAAACCCTGGCGACACAGGGGCCGCCCTCCGGTGATGCAGGGACCGCCCCCCCCCCCATGACGCAGGGACCGTCTCCCCCCCGCGACGCAGGGACCGTCTCCCCCCCCCATGGCGACGCAGAGACCGCCCCCAGGCGATGCAGGGATTGCCCCTATGCTTTTTACTTTTCTCCCTGAAATTATTTTTCAAAAGTAGGCAACCATGCTTTTAATGCCCCTTCAATCACTGGCAGTCACAGCAGTGAGTTGCATTCTGAAAAGATTGTGTATGCTTTTGCTCTGGGCATGTGCAGTGTGAATATACGCAGAACTAGCAAGAACACACAAATAACTTTTTATGTTTCCATATTATGACATTTAAAAAATAAGAAAATCTGTTATTATATAATAATAAATGTAAACACTACTAATAAGAAGTCCAAATAGGACCTTACAAGTTTAAATGCCAAAGATTAGGGCACTCAGATTCTTAAAGACATAAAAAGGGTTAGTTTACCTACTGGAGTTTATTTTATCTATAGTTAGCAGCCAATAAGTGCTGGGAAGGTGGCCAGCAGCGTCACATTTGCTTTGTGCTGCAGAATTCAAGAGAATAAGTATCACACTATGTAAACATTGTGCTTGTTGCATATTCCTTTTTTGCATTTCTTCACCTGTCTTATTATCTTGCTTTTTCTAATCTCTGATCTCTCAGCCTGTCCTATCCTCTGCCCCGTTTCCTGTCACTCTCCTTTCTCTTTCCTCCCTTATGTTCCAGTTTCATTTTGATTCTTTTCTTTTTTTTAATCCTGTTACTGTCCCTTATTTCTATCTAAAAGAGACATTTGATATTCTGCCAGTCCAGACCAGATAATTCTGGCGCCATGTCTCATCAGCAATAGTGCCAGATTTGGTATGAAAGAGAGTTCCATGGAATGTGTAGGGGAAGGGGGAAGATTGCCCCAGGTGTTCTGCTTGCAAATGTCATAAAGTCTGCATGCACAGTGGAGACAGCAATGCAGCAAAAGGTTGCTACAGAGAAACAGGTAGCGAGGGAGCCTCAGCTTTCTTAGCTAATAAATAAACTCAGCTCAACTGCCATAGTGAAAGTATATTTAAAAACTCATCCTGGTACCCTAAATGGTTTGAGGCAACAATCCTGGAGTTGATCTAGAAGCGCATGCAAATTAGCATGCAGTATGCATTAGTGCCCAAATCCTAAGCGGCCTGTGTGAATGCAAGTATGGCACGCACCTGCCAAGCTCAATGCAGCTCTTTCCGAAATAGAGAGAGTCGAAAGCTAATTTTGTCTGTCTCTATTCCGAAAATAGCGCTAATTTGAAAATGTTATTAATGAATGGGTAAGCCATTAATTAATTCATTCGGAAACCGCATTGGACCGGACACGTGAGTATTATAGGGGAGTCTATAGGGAGTAATAGTGTATGAGGAGTCTTAGGGTCAGCCTGCAGGGAAGGGAGTCTTCAGGTTAGGCTACGAGGAAGGGAGTCTTAGGGTCAGGCTGCGAGAAAGAGAGGATTAGGGTAATGGAAGGGTAGGGTTAGGAAATGGAAGGGGAGGGTTAGGGTAAGGATTAGGATAAGGTTTGGTGTTACATTATTACTTCCCATTCACCACTGCATCTTCGTTCTTCGGTGGATCAATTGCTTCTCCTTGATGAGGCAGAAGCAATCGATTTCTCTGCCAGTTCTCAGCTAGCTGAATCGTGCAAAAACTTCAGTCTTAATAAGAATGCATTAAAACAATAACATTAAGTAAAAAAAAAGATCTAGAATGGTTTGAAAAAAACATGCCTATTTCTGTCTACAGTTGGTTTGTACATCTGTACATTTGGTTCTGTATCACCCGCAATTGCACGAGCACTTAGTGTATATAGATAATGCGTCTCCATCTCTTCCCTCCTACTATATGCCTTGGGAAAATATTTGACTTTGGGAGTTTTGACACTGTTGCCATGTATTATAATATGAAATGAGATCAGAGAGAACACTGATATGTAGTTAAAGTATTTACAGTTGTACAGTTATGAGCACCAGGTTGCAATGGTTTTGGACCTATTTTAATGGAGAGGGAATCCCTTTGTTACAGGTATCTCTTCAGGCCTAAAATCTAATACACCATACCCTCCAACTGTACCTATTTAGCCAGGACAATACCGCTTTATTAACAGTCTGTATTGGCTTAAAGGGCTCATGCACCGGGAATAACACAGTCAATGCTGCCTGCAAATTCCCTTCCCTAAACTCACCTTCCACTTCTTTTGCATTTATTCATTAAAATAACGCTGGGACTCCCACAGCTCTGTTAAAAATGTCAGGTCACTCACCTTTATGTACTCTACGTATATGATAAAGTATACCATGAAATACGGCTCTCATTCTACACCTTATCATAGGTGCAAATGAAAGGCGCTGAAAAAAACACCCCATAGGTGGGGCAAGTCACAACCCCTTCAGTGACATGCCCCCAGGTGTGCCAATTTTTTCATCAGTAAATTTTGGAGGGTATGCTTCGCTAGTACTTGAGATTGTTACAAATGTTGTAGTTATTAAATTATTTTTTAAATAAAAAAATTGTATTTTAATATCACAATCTATGAGTAGTGCAGTTCATTTTTTCGAAGCAAAATGCATAATCGCTCCGTACAGTCTGTAGACTTAAGAAGGAGCTTGAAAATAAGAGAGAAAAGTTGCACATGGACTTGTGATAGGAAACATCACCTCTCAACTTTAATACTGTTTGTAACAGATAAAATATGACTGCCCTGAAATCAACATGGTTTAACCCAGGAGTAACTTTCTTAGGACCTGATTCACACTTAAGAACGCGGTAGGTTCCTAAATACACGCAACTAATAGCAATGAAACTCCCTCGGCACGCCCCCGGTTTTCAGGTTCTTATGTGACTTACGAGTGCCATAGGGCTTNCCCCAAATCTTCTGCCGAGTTCATTATGCATGGAACACCCATTTTTGCGTATGTTACTACGAACCTGGAGATTTTAAGTTCGTAGTGTGTAGTGTAAGCATTTGCGAACTTAAGTCCAACGCAAATAGCGTATAAAAATTACTATGCATGCGCAGTGCATCCGTTCTTAAATATACGCACCTAAAATCATAAGAATTCTTAAGTGTGAATCAGGTCCAATATTATTATTGTTTGTTTATAAGGTGCCACAAGGTGTCCGCAACACCTCACAAAATACAGTACAGACATACAGGACAGGGATGGACGGCATAGTACATAATAATATACAGTACATACATACAGGGCAGGGATGGACAGCATAGTACATTATAATATACAGTACAGACATACAGGACAGGGATGGACAGCATAGTACATAATCATATACAGGACAAGGATGGACAGCATAGTACATAATAATACACAGTACAGACATACAGGACAGGGATGAACAGCATAGTACATAATCATATACAGGACAAGGATGGACAGCATAGTACATAATAATACACAGTACAGACATACAGGACAGGGATGAACAGCATAGTACATAATCATATACAGGACAAGGATGGACAGCATAGTACATAATAATACACAGTACAGACATACAGGACAGGGATGAACAGCATAGTACATAATCATATACAGGACAAGGATGGACAGCATAGTACATAATAATACACAGTACAGACATACAGGACAGGGATGAACAGCATAGTACATAATCATATACAGGACAAGGATGGACAGCATAGTACATAATAATACACAGTACAGACATACAGGACAGGGATGAACAGCATAGTACATAATCATATACAGGACAAGGATGGACAGCATAGTACATAATAATACACAGTACAGACATACAGGACAGGGATGAACAGCATAGTACATAATCATATACAGGACAAGGATGGACAGCATAGTACATAATAATACACAGTACAGACATACAGGACAGGGATGAACAGCATAGTACATAATCATATACAGGACAAGGATGGACAGCATAGTACATAATAATACACAGTACAGACATACAGGACAGGGATGAACAGCATAGTACATAATCATATACAGGACAAGGATGGACAGCATAGTACATAATAATACACAGTACAGACATACAGGACAGGGATGAACAGCATAGTACATAATCATATACAGGACAAGGATGGACAGCATAGTACATAATAATACACAGTACAGACATACAGGACAGGGATGAACAGCATAGTACATAATCATATACAGGACAAGGATGGACAGCATAGTACATAATAATACACAGTACAGACATACAGGACAGGGATGAACAGCATAGTACATAATCATATACAGGACAAGGATGGACAGCATAGTACATAATAATACACAGTACAGACATACAGGACAGGGATGAACAGCATAGTACATAATCATATACAGGACAAGGATGGACAGCATAGTACATAATAATACACAGTACAGACATACAGGACAGGGATGAACAGCATAGTACATAATCATATACAGGACAAGGATGGACAGCATAGTACATAATAATACACAGTACAGACATACAGGACAGGGATGAACAGCATAGTACATAATCATATACAGGACAAGGATGGACAGCATAGTACATAATAATACACAGTACAGACATACAGGACAGGGATGAACAGCATAGTACATAATCATATACAGGACAAGGATGGACAGCATAGTACATAATAATACACAGTACAGACATACAGGACAGGGATGAACAGCATAGTACATAATCATATACAGGACAAGGATGGACAGCATAGTACATAATAATACACAGTACAGACATACAGGACAGGGATGAACAGCATAGTACATAATCATATACAGGACAAGGATGGACAGCATAGTACATAATAATACACAGTACAGACATACAGGACAGGGATGAACAGCATAGTACATAATCATATACAGGACAAGGATGGACAGCATAGTACATAATAATACACAGTACAGACATACAGGACAGGGATGAACAGCATAGTACATAATCATATACAGGACAAGGATGGACAGCATAGTACATAATAATACACAGTACAGACATACAGGACAGGGATGAACAGCATAGTACATAATCATATACAGGACAAGGATGGACAGCATAGTACATAATAATACACAGTACAGACATACAGGACAGGGATGAACAGCATAGTACATAATCATATACAGGACAAGGATGGACAGCATAGTACATAATAATACACAGTACAGACATACAGGACAGGGATGAACAGCATAGTACATAATCATATACAGGACAAGGATGGACAGCATAGTACATAATAATACACAGTACAGACATACAGGACAGGGATGAACAGCATAGTACATAATCATATACAGGACAAGGATGGACAGCATAGTACATAATAATACACAGTACAGACATACAGGACAGGGATGAACAGCATAGTACATAATCATATACAGGACAAGGATGGACAGCATAGTACATAATAATACACAGTACAGACATACAGGACAGGGATGAACAGCATAGTACATAATCATATACAGGACAAGGATGGACAGCATAGTACATAATAATACACAGTACAGACATACAGGACAGGGATGAACAGCATAGTACATAATCATATACAGGACAAGGATGGACAGCATAGTACATAATAATACACAGTACAGACATACAGGACAGGGATGAACAGCATAGTACATAATCATATACAGGACAAGGATGGACAGCATAGTACATAATAATACACAGTACAGACATACAGGACAGGGATGAACAGCATAGTACATAATCATATACAGGACAAGGATGGACAGCATAGTACATAATAATACACAGTACAGACATACAGGACAGGGATGAACAGCATAGTACATAATCATATACAGGACAAGGATGGACAGCATAGTACATAATAATACACAGTACAGACATACAGGACAGGGATGAACAGCATAGTACATAATCATATACAGGACAAGGATGGACAGCATAGTACATAATAATACACAGTACAGACATACAGGACAGGGATGAACAGCATAGTACATAATCATATACAGGACAAGGATGGACAGCATAGTACATAATAATACACAGTACAGACATACAGGACAGGGATGAACAGCATAGTACATAATCATATACAGGACAAGGATGGACAGCATAGTACATAATAATACACAGTACAGACATACAGGACAGGGATGAACAGCATAGTACATAATCATATACAGGACAAGGATGGACAGCATAGTACATAATAATACACAGTACAGACATACAGGACAGGGATGAACAGCATAGTACATAATCATATACAGGACAAGGATGGACAGCATAGTACATAATAATACACAGTACAGACATACAGGACAGGGATGAACAGCATAGTACATAATCATATACAGGACAAGGATGGACAGCATAGTACATAATAATACACAGTACAGACATACAGGACAGGGATGAACAGCATAGTACATAATCATATACAGGACAAGGATGGACAGCATAGTACATAATAATACACAGTACAGACATACAGGACAGGGATGAACAGCATAGTACATAATCATATACAGGACAAGGATGGACAGCATAGTACATAATAATACACAGTACAGACATACAGGACAGGGATGAACAGCATAGTACATAATCATATACAGGACAAGGATGGACAGCATAGTACATAATAATACACAGTACAGACATACAGGACAGGGATGAACAGCATAGTACATAATCATATACAGGACAAGGATGGACAGCATAGTACATAATAATACACAGTACAGACATACAGGACAGGGATGAACAGCATAGTACATAATCATATACAGGACAAGGATGGACAGCATAGTACATAATAATACACAGTACAGACATACAGGACAGGGATGAACAGCATAGTACATAATCATATACAGGACAAGGATGGACAGCATAGTACATAATAATACACAGTACAGACATACAGGACAGGGATGAACAGCATAGTACATAATCATATACAGGACAAGGATGGACAGCATAGTACATAATAATACACAGTACAGACATACAGGACAGGGATGAACAGCATAGTACATAATCATATACAGGACAAGGATGGACAGCATAGTACATAATAATACACAGTACAGACATACAGGACAGGGATGAACAGCATAGTACATAATCATATACAGGACAAGGATGGACAGCATAGTACATAATAATACACAGTACAGACATACAGGACAGGGATGAACAGCATAGTACATAATCATATACAGGACAAGGATGGACAGCATAGTACATAATAATACACAGTACAGACATACAGGACAGGGATGAACAGCATAGTACATAATCATATACAGGACAAGGATGGACAGCATAGTACATAATAATACACAGTACAGACATACAGGACAGGGATGAACAGCATAGTACATAATCATATACAGGACAAGGATGGACAGCATAGTACATAATAATACACAGTACAGACATACAGGACAGGGATGAACAGCATAGTACATAATCATATACAGGACAAGGATGGACAGCATAGTACATAATAATACACAGTACAGACATACAGGACAGGGATGAACAGCATAGTACATAATCATATACAGGACAAGGATGGACAGCATAGTACATAATAATACACAGTACAGACATACAGGACAGGGATGAACAGCATAGTACATAATCATATACAGGACAAGGATGGACAGCATAGTACATAATAATACACAGTACAGACATACAGGACAGGGATGAACAGCATAGTACATAATCATATACAGGACAAGGATGGACAGCATAGTACATAATAATACACAGTACAGACATACAGGACAGGGATGAACAGCATAGTACATAATCATATACAGGACAAGGATGGACAGCATAGTACATAATAATACACAGTACAGACATACAGGACAGGGATGAACAGCATAGTACATAATCATATACAGGACAAGGATGGACAGCATAGTACATAATAATACACAGTACAGACATACAGGACAGGGATGAACAGCATAGTACATAATCATATACAGGACAAGGATGGACAGCATAGTACATAATAATACACAGTACAGACATACAGGACAGGGATGAACAGCATAGTACATAATCATATACAGGACAAGGATGGACAGCATAGTACATAATAATACACAGTACAGACATACAGGACAGGGATGAACAGCATAGTACATAATCATATACAGGACAAGGATGGACAGCATAGTACATAATAATACACAGTACAGACATACAGGACAGGGATGAACAGCATAGTACATAATCATATACAGGACAAGGATGGACAGCATAGTACATAATAATACACAGTACAGACATACAGGACAGGGATGAACAGCATAGTACATAATCATATACAGGACAAGGATGGACAGCATAGTACATAATAATACACAGTACAGACATACAGGACAGGGATGAACAGCATAGTACATAATCATATACAGGACAAGGATGGACAGCATAGTACATAATAATACACAGTACAGACATACAGGACAGGGATGAACAGCATAGTACATAATCATATACAGGACAAGGATGGACAGCATAGTACATAATAATACACAGTACAGACATACAGGACAGGGATGAACAGCATAGTACATAATCATATACAGGACAAGGATGGACAGCATAGTACATAATAATACACAGTACAGACATACAGGACAGGGATGAACAGCATAGTACATAATCATATACAGGACAAGGATGGACAGCATAGTACATAATAATACACAGTACAGACATACAGGACAGGGATGAACAGCATAGTACATAATCATATACAGGACAAGGATGGACAGCATAGTACATAATAATACACAGTACAGACATACAGGACAGGGATGAACAGCATAGTACATAATCATATACAGGACAAGGATGGACAGCATAGTACATAATAATACACGTTTTATTATTCTTGCAATTATGCATGTTTTGCCCACATACTTGTCCTGTATGAAATGAATATTTTTGCAACCTACTTTCCAAGTATTTAACTTGGTTTAACAAATAAATCTTAAATCTTTTGGCACCATCAATTTTTGTCATAATTTATGGAGTATAATTGGTAAACTCTATATGTAGTGCACTGCAAAACAGCCACGTTGAGCCTTATCTATCAGGGTTCAATCCTGTTCTTTTTCTTTTTTCAGTATACGCTGACTTACATTTAAGTCAATATTGAAAGTCTCACAAAAAGAGTGCACTTTACAGAGTCAAAGAGATGCAAGTGGTAAAATAAATCAGTATGCTAGGTAATATCTGTGGGGTAGATCCAGACTTAAGTACGACAGTGAATTTACGCATGCTGTATGCGTAAATTTGGCTGTTTGTACGTACTGCGCATGCGCACGGCAAAGATGTTATACATCATAACTCTGATCGAACCTAATTTGTTCGTAACTATGTACCAAGGGGCGTGTCATCCCTACGCAAGCAGAAAATACGCATTGTAGGCGGAGGGAGGCATTTAAATTGTACAGTATGGGCTGGGTTAGGCACTTATGTATGACAAGGAGATACATACAACCACAATACGTAAGGAAAAGTTAAGGCAGAGTTTGGAAATCTAAATCCGCTAAATTACATGTGTTCAAGGGGAGTGCCCGGGGGAGTGCAATATACTTACGATTGATCGTACTTAAAGGAAACTTAAATCTGGATCTGGCCCTGTGTCTGTAAATTCAAAATACATTTTTAATTAAGTGTGTGATGGTGGCTGTATTTACTGGCATTTTCTTCATGTCTAAGTTAAAGCTGGTGTTGGATATCACCAAAGCTAGTGACAGGTAGTTCAGTCTGATGCTTCAAAGTTCTTTTATTTATTCCTGCGTTTGCTTTCTCAAGTTTGGCCGAGAATGTGGTTATAAGTGGTTAGTCAATCATGTGTAATAAACATATATCCAAGATAGGCCAGTTATGGAAAAGCTGTTGGGTTAAGCTAGTGTCACAGCAGGATGAAGCAATCTGTGTTATCTGAGCTATCTTAAAGAATTGTATTTCAACAATTGGTTTTGAATGTCAAGTATTTTGGGTCACATTCAATTCACATAAGCACCGCCACATCAGCAACTTACCTAGGTACAACAGTAGAAAATATAAAGAACCTTGACATTGGAAGTCCAGGAGCTAAAAATATACAGTAAACCAATTAAAAGCTTCAGTTTATGTTAGTCATTCTTTTAAATAACCCAAACCCACACTAAGATCATAGGGAAGTGTTTATGTTTATACACCATAATTTATAACTGTTTGTTATCTACAGATCTGTCGCTTTGAGATACAATACAATTTAATAGCAATTAAATATAACTGTAAAAAAATATAATTATGAAGAAAAACAAAGAGAGTGTGTAAGCAGCACAACAAAGCAGCCTGGGTGTATGAGCAATATAATACTGATTCTATTGCTCATACATATATAAATGTGTATATACAAATTTTGTTCCCTAACCTGACATTCAGTGTATATTTACGGGGTTTGTATGGCAGGAACGCCCCCTCAAGCAGTGTTACGAAGCCGGTACGCTCAAGGCCCCTACGCTCAGAATTTCGGAGCGTAACATGAGCGTAACATCTTCCCCGAGCATGTGCAGTAAGTACAAATGGCCGTTTTTACGCTTCGACCAACGTAAAAACACACCAGAGCGTAGATCTGGATCAGGACCAATATATAGCATATATTACCATGAGTTTGCCTTGCGCATGCTCAGAAACAAAGTGCGCACAATCATGCTTCACTGAGACCTGAAAGCAACTCTAGTTGCACCCTCTTGCATTCTGAAGGGCGTGTTGTGGAAGGAAAGAGCAGGAGGCACATAGTCAATGTACAGTAAGAACACATGCTCCTGATCCAGATCCAGTGCAAATGGAAAAAAATCACACCACAACCTATTTCATACCCTTGAGTTTGAATTTGTTAATTGGAACACACTGCAAAAACACAAATGAAAATTACTGCTGATGTTGTGCAAGTTTATATATATATATATATATAGTATACTATATATAGTAGCAAGAAAAATGGCTGCGCTTCTATCCAACAAATTAAATATGTGTAAGTGTATATATAAATATAGGGGTGCAGCCAAGGACCAAAATGACCACTATGTAAATACAAGGAACAAAAAGGTGCTTGACGCTGGGCAGGTGAGCTTAACCCAATATAGCTATATTGTGAACTAAACCTACTTTTTATATATGTGCTGACAGATAGTGTTATTTACTGTATGTTTGGAGTGCCGGAAGTTTTTTGTTCCTTGTATTTACATAGTGGTCAGTTTGGTCCTTGGCTGCTCCCCTATATTTATATATACACTTGCACATATTTAATTTGTTGGATAGAAGCGCAGCCATTTTTCTTGCTATTGTTTAATTTTATTTGGGAGTCTGACCACTCCCCAAACATGGCCGCTGCATGCTATGCAAATGCAGGTAGTGTCTTAACAGAGACCTCCAGTGTACACATACAGCAAATGGATAGGGACTCACCTACAGGAGGTGCCTTGACGCTGGGAAGGTGAGCTTAACCCAATATAGCTATATTGTGAACTAAACCTCCTTTTTATTTATGTGCTGACACATAGTGTTATACCAAGGAAGGCTGAAATAGTTTCATAGTTTTATTTTACAGTTTAAAAATTAGCTTTTTAGCTGATTCACACACATGCTTCTAATGGATTCTAATACAATCATCTTATTGAATGATGGAGCATGTCAAACAGGAAAGCAGAAAAAGTTATTACATTGTTTAATGTGTCCGGACAGGAACTTTGAGCTACTGATTTGGAAACAAGTTGCAATTATCTTTGATGGATTGTGGGAAAGTTTTGAAAACTCTTACATCTGTGTTTTTTGGGTAACATGAAACAGCATCAATAAGGTAGTAGAGACTGTATTCTAGAGTGTGTATTATCAGAAATGAAACCGAGTGCTGACTTTAGGCAAGAGGTCATATAAACGACTCGGCTGCAAGCTGGCCCTCATCATGCACTCCTCAAGGGGTCAATTAGAGTTTATCCAATAGATAGCTGGGTGTGAGGGCTGTGGGTGGGCATAAAGGGGTTTAAAAGAGCTGGCAGCAATTTTGGGCCGTATTCACAGATCCGTTATGTAAAAGTACGCAATTATACGAACGCACGTAGCAAGGAGACACCCATGACACTCCCCTCAAACGGACGTGTTGGCGGTGTCTTCTGCCTCCATAGGGCAACCCTAACTGTATGTGTGCATTTCCATGCATATAATACTTACGTGCATGCGTATTTAACTAATCGCACCCTTAAATGGTCATAAAAATGCCCCTCCACCCACTTTCATGTAACTTACTCCGTACGGATTTCAACCAAGCCCCTCCGCACGTATGTCTCCAAGTGCGATTCACACGTCCGTGCATAATGGACTTCCGTGCCTTAATTTCAACGCAAACAGCGTAAATAATGTTACTACACATGCGCAGTTCATCCGATCCTAAAAATGCACACGAGACTCCAAGCCAAAATGGATCTGTGAATACGGGCCTTTCTCACTACACTCTTCAATCCGTTTTACACTCTTCGGGCCTGATCCAGAGCTACGAAAATTCGCACGACGGGCGAATGCGTACGTTCGACCGTGCGAATAAACATACACGCCCCTAACACTCCCATAGTAAAGTACCTGCTTACGACGCCTATACCCTACACTGGGTACGACCGTCGGCCGTACGAAATTTCGCACAAAATACGCTGAGCGTACGGGCTTAGCACGCCCATACTGTACAATTTAAATGGCTATCCCCGCCTCCCTGTAGTAAAACGGGCGCCCAGGCAACCATCGTACTGAACGCACGCCCCGCGAGCGAAAAATACGCTCACAATATGACCGCTATTCGCTCATGACGCCCAGGCGACCGGAAGCTGTCATACTGGGCATGCGCGTTGCAAATTTTTCCCCGAATTTTCGCTTACGATGAGCGTACGCTCGCTTGCGGTCGTAGCTCTGGATCAGGCCCTTCAATCCATTATTGGGAGGTTGAGTATTAGTTGTCTGTGGTTGGAATTTACTTTGTGCTCTATCTCTCTCTGTTACACTCTTAGGGCCTGATCCAGACCTACGCATGAGAGCAGAGCTTATTACCGCTTCAGCGTAAAAACTTTCACTCCCATGACACTCCCCTTACCTTTACCTCCATACGCCGGCTGAACCCTACCCTAAAATTTCCTGGCGTCAGTACAAATTTTTGTAGCGATGCGCTGATCGTATCGGGCTAAGCACGCCCATACTGTACAATTTAAATGGCTCCCCCCGCCTACATTCCCTAACTCCAGCGTCCGTACTAACTTCATAATATAATCACGCCCCTTTGTAGGAAAATACGCAAAGAATACGGATGCCTGAATCACCGCTATGAAAAGGTCTTTGGTTCGACCGGAAGTTGACACTCTTCACATGTGCAGTGCGTTTTTTCTGCCGATTTTACGCTTACGACCAGCGTAAGATCGCTTGCGAACGTAGGTCTGGAACAGGCCCTTATTCTCTATTATCTGTCTCTGTTCTGCTCTTTCATTCTCTCTACCTGTCCAATGACCTTTTCCTCTAGTGCTTCATAATTTTCTTCCCTCTTTTTCTCTCCCTCCACTTGATCCTTTTTCATTTTCCCTTTTCCTCTATTCCCTGTACATCCGCGATATGGCCCATCCAGTCCCGCTCGGTGCCCCTCCACCTTTAGGATGCGGCTACAGACACTGCGCCGGAAGGAACTTCTGCTATGCGTCACTGACTGATGAGGTCACTGGAAGCCAGGATGGTGACCACCATCTTGGCTCCGTATCATCAGAGTTACGGTAAGCCAGTGGAGGGGTCCTGTCGGCTTGAGGGGTCCTGTAAGATCGAGAAGTTGCGGTCTGCTCTGAGTGACCTACGTTCACGGTGGCGATCACTCCTTAAAAAGTGCAGTCTTTGGTCTTTTGAATCCCCACAGGGTGGATATTTTACAGGCATCTTGAAAATGCCACAATCGGCGTTAAGTGTTCTTATCATTTTGTCCATCTGTTGGCTGGAATCAGGGATGATATGGCATTCTGGATGAATTCAATGGGGCTAGGATTTAGGATTTGTCTTCCCCCAATAGCATCAAACCGTGAACTGGAGCTGTTCACTGATGCGTCAGGAGCTAAGTGCTTTGGGGCCTATTTCTGGAGGGGAGTAGTGCGTCTCCCCTTGGCCTCCTGATTTGTTTAGTGTAGGTCTCACTGTCATTGCTGGTCCTGGGGTTGTTGCCCATTGTCGTAGCAGTTGAACTATGGACATCTGCTCTTCGTGTTAAAGACATTTTGTTCTGGTGCGCCAATTTGGGAGTAGTCCAGGCCATCAATAGGCAGAGAGCTTTGTCACTGCCAGCCATTAGCTTAATTAGGCAATTAGATCTGCACTGTTTAAAGTTAAATATTACATTTTGTGCCCAACATATCCCCATTGTAGAGAATGGCATAGCCGATGCCCTTTCACGCTTTGACAGACCCAGGTTTAGGAAGTTGGCGCCACAGGCTCAAGCGTCTGGCTTGTTATGCCCATATCAACTTTGGCAGATTGTACAGACGGCGTAGAGGCTCTGGCGGACAGCTTCCTTGCCCCGACCATGCTATGAAAATACCAACATGGGTAGCAGCAGTGGGTGTCCTACAAGGAGACCAAGTGTAGGCGAGGTTAGTCGGTCAGAGCTGCCCTCTTACACTGGTTTTGGGACAAGTATAAGGTGTGCAGGTCTCGGGCGTCCATGTTTTCCCTTTAGCTGGGGTTTCGTATTATTCTAAACTCAACAGAGAGCGAAATATTACCTTATTTCTCGGGTACTGAGGGGCTGGGTGTTACACTCTGCAGGTTCATCCTGGCAGAGTGTGTGTTAATTCCTTGCCTAGTTCTTTCTGTCTGGTTTTTCTCCAAGCTGCAGGTTAATTGTCCCTGGAGGTGTGTCTGGCTTCCACAGCTGATTGGGGGAGTGTTCTTTAAATAGCCTCCAGTGCAAGTACCAGGTGCTGGTCATAGCTTCTAGTTTCCTAGTGTCTCTGTGCCAGTTTCTTTCCTCCTCTTGCCTTTGTGCTTCTTTACTTATTGCTTTCTTGCGTGCCCCATCGTAGTCCTTCCTGGTTCCTGCTTGTGATCCACTTGTGTCATTGCCTTTATCTGCTCCTTGTTGTTTATCCCTATTTTGTATTAACCTATACCTCTCCTGATTGACTGTGTCTGTTAACCCCTTGTGGGTTCCTGCTGCTTGAGTGTGAGTGTGAGTGTCCTAGTCAGTATTGTCCGTCCAGTTTGTCCCGTCATCCCCATCTGGTCTTTTGAGTCTGTTCAGTGTTTTTTGTATTGTTAGTCCCGGTGTGGTTCCTTACGACCGGCCTATCTCCCTCTACTATCGTCCCTCTGTCTAATCTGTTTTCTCTCACTGGTTCTTCCTGTTCCTCCTGGTTTTCTCTGAAGGTGCGTATCCTGACGAGTCCTACCAGCTCCAGTCCATCCCCACCATCAGGGGCTCTGGCGAAAACTCAGACAGACATCAGGCTCTACAAACCGGTGAGTCACCCGCTCTTTACTTTCCTTACCTTTTGGTCACCCCGGTCCCCCATCGGGGTAAACCCGGGGTACCATAACACTGGGTGTGGAGAAGGCCCACTGGGTCTGATCCTCGTCAGCCTATCAGTATACAAATGCCCCGTGAGTTGCTTAGGGCCTTACGAGAAGTAGCCAGGGACACGTTCAAGGCTGGGCTCTTCCGTGTAGCTTTTTTCGTGGGCCTTTTTCAGGACGTTTCGTGCTTTGGAACTTGTTCCTGCGAGAAAAATGGTGAAGGACTCCGGTCTTCTTTTCCACAACGTCAGGTTCACGGAGCAGTCCATTGCCTGCATGGTGCACAGATCCAAGATGGACCAGATGGGTAAGGGATGCTGAATCTTCCTGAATCCTCATACCGATGCTAGCGTCTGGCAAATTATTCTCTACGGTACTCAGTGACTGTATTCATAGGTTAGGCATGGATCCCACACGATTTGGCACCCATTCTTTCAGAATTGGGACGGCGACTTCTGCCTTTCCTCTAAGGCCATTATGGCTGTTGGAGCATGGAAGTCGAGTGCATATAAAGCTGAGTTAAGTTTTATTTTTTTGTGTATAAGGCTATATTTGTGTAGTGTTGTTAGTGAACAGGACTCAAGTCAGGACGAACCACACTAACCATCACTCGCCATATGGGAACACGGGAGAGTTTTCTCCTTTTTCTTCCTTAGTGGGGTGACGAGTTGGCTATGGTTTCACCCGGGAGGTTTGGAGTTGTTCGCCCCCTTTGGTTTTCGCTCTGACTCTTCCGGTGTCATTCTCCCCTTTACTCCCCTCTTTCCCCTTTCCTTTTTCGTTCTTTCCCCAATACTTTTAGGTTGGTCATTGAGAGGATTTTCTTGCTCATTATGTTGTTTTGTTCAGCTTAGCTCATTATCTAATCGAACAGTGTACAATTTTATTGTTTATCAGGTTTGATTGCCCAGGGTCGACAGGCCCTTGTTATTGGACACTCGTACATTCATTGAGCGTGATTATTCATGGAGCAGGAAT
>WWET01004904.1:69647-101801 GCA_011038615.1 Limnodynastes dumerilii
AGTGAGAGAAGAGAAGAGGAATTAGTGAGTGTAATAGACAGTCCAATTAGAACTGTGAGTGACGGAGTGGTTAGAAGTAAAAATAATACCAATGTGGAACATCAATTTATTCCACAGAAAAAGAAACAATTCAAAAAGAAAAATATAAATAAACCAGATCAGAGACAACAACATAAAGAATATGATACGCACCACAGGTATCCTCTTAGATCGAAGTATGAGAAAGATTATGATCGAGGAAATCAACAACACCACAAACAATGGGAGACTAGAGAGGAGGATTATAGAAGGGATAAAAGACAACAAGAAGGTTATTATAACCAGGAAAGGTGGGAAAATAATAGAAGTACGGACAGATGGGTGGATGGCAATAGATTCGAACCCCTCAGACATGATGAGCAGGTTTTTTACCGGAGCCCACAGAAAACCAGGAGGAGATAATAACAGTGTCTGCAGCAATTAGCCTGCAAACCAATACCAAAAAAAAGAAAAAAGTTACTTTAAGAGGAAAAAGAGGTAGGAATAAAAAGAATCCTAAGAAATCATTGTATAAGAAAGAAATAAAGATTAGGAGGAAGCAAAGTATAAAAAATCAGAAAGAAACTATATCAAGGAAAAGAATTGAGAATACAAAAATATACAATTTGAGTAGCCATAGTTTAACCACTGAGGAAGAAATGGTCCTGAAAAAGGGGCTAAAATATGCTCCATCGAAGGAACCGGATGTATTTAAAACATACATAGACATTCAAAAGTTTACGAGAAAATTGGCCTTGAAAAGATTCTTTCATAAAAAAGATGGAGAAAATGCAATAAGAGAGGAGACAACTAATAAACTTAGAGTTAAATCTGTGTTCAATCCTACGCATAGCCAAGGTTGCTATGTAGAAGCTTTTAGTAAAATAGTAATAAAGGAGTGGGAGGAGGCATCCAAGAAATTGAAACAAACAAAAATAAAAAAGATGAGATCAAACTTAACAAAAGCAGAAAGTAAAGCCCTAAAAGACCTCCAAAATAATAGTAAAATTATTATTAAACAAGCGGATAAGGGGGGGGGGTAGTAGTAATGGACCTAGATAACTACAAAAAGGAGGAATATAGGCAACTCCAAGAAGGAGAGACCTATGAGAAACTAAAAACAGATCCAACTATGAAAATTAAAAATAAATTGGAGAACCTCATAGACAACTACTTGAAATTAGGGACAATAGATGAAGATACTGCAAAATTTCTGAATATCCCTTGTCCAACAATTCCAGTTTTGTATGTACTACCTAAAGTGCACAAAAACATGGAGAATCCCCCTGGAAGACCTATTGTGGCTGGGATCAATTCGGTCTCAGCCAACTTGTCCCAGTTTATAGACAGACAACTACAGCCAGTTGTAGTGAAAACCAAATCATTTGTGAAAGACACTTTGGAGGTGATTCAGATGCTGGAAGGGGTTACATGGGGAGAGAACTATCTGTTAGTTACAGCAGATGTGACCTCCCTGTACACCAGCATAAAGCATGAAGATGGAATAAGGGCAGTGGAGGAAGCTTTAAAACTTGAGACAAGCTCAATGAATGATCTCATCTTAGACGGCATCAAATTTATTTTAAACAACAATTATTTTTATTTCGATAATAGTTTTTACAAACAGCGTATGGGTACAGCGATGGGGGCGAAATTCGCCCCCAGTTACGCGAATATTTTTATGGCACAGTGGGAGGAGCAAAAAGTATGGAGTCATCACCCATGGAGAGGATATATACATAAATGGGTTAGATTTATAGATGACGTCCTTTTTATGTGGTCAGGCCCTGAAGAAGCCCTAAAAGACTTCTGTATATATTTAAATGAAAATGACAAAAATATACGTCTGACATTTGAAATTAGCAAAGTCCAGGTAAACTACCTGGATCTGACGATCTCTTTATCAAAGATAATAACATCTGTACAAAAAACTTTACAAAGCCAACAGACAGCAATTCGTATTTAAATCAAAATAGCTGTCATCATAGTAAATGGCTGATGAATGTGCCCAAAAATGAATTTAAAAGGGTAAAAAAAAATTGCACTGATATAGAAGATTTAAAGAACAGACAGATGAAATGAGAAAATTATTTGAAGAGAAGGGCTATGAAAGAACCTCCCTATTAAAGGCAGTGGAAGAGGTAGAGGGAGTTGATAGGAAAGATCTTTTAAAAAGAAAAAAAGAAAGTGGAGAAAAACAAAAACTCCCAAAATGTGTCAATATGATAACTCAATATAATGACCAACATAAAATCTTGGAGAAAATATTCAAAAAGCATTGGGGGCTATTAAAAGAAGATGCATTTCATAAAAATTATATATCAGACAATCCAAGATTTATATATACAAGAGCACCCAATATTGGTAGTAAGATTATCAGAAGTGCCTTAAATGAGGGGAAAAAGATACCAAAAATTAAAACAATGGGGTTTCATAGGTGTGGGGTATGCATTACCTGCAGAACCCACACCAAACAAGAGAGTAAAACCGTAGAATTTGAATCCACTGTCACGAAAGAAAAATACCAAATAAAGAGCTTCATAACATGTCACAGTTCCAACACCACATATTTAGTGGAACGTGAATGCGGAAAGCAATACGTGGGACACACATCACGCCCATGAAAAACACTCAATGTCTGCCCACTTCAGAGAGAAACACTCCTGCTCACATAAATCAATTAGAAAAATGATAGGCATTGATAAAGTAGAGATAGGATGGAGAGAGAGGAATGCAGCAGAAGTCCTTGCTAAAAGAGAAATGGAGTGGATTTTTAAATTAAAAACATTAGAACCATGTGGACTTAATGCAGATTTCGAATTGAAATGGTTTTTATGAATATTTTTAAGTATTGCTTATTGTAAAAAATATACCCCATGTTAATGAGATAAAATATACCCTTATAGGCTTTTTAGATTTGTTATCACAATGTTTTTAGCCGTACTGCTGATTTTAATATCTATTTAATAATTTTAGATATTTTTAATAATTTTATATACATAATAGTTATTTGGTTAAACAGGATGCCGTCAATGAGGAGTAATGTTAAGATAAATGGATGCCACCACCTAATTTGTGAAATACATGGAATAGTTAATAATTCATGTTGTTTAAGAATAATTAGTTTAGTATTTATAGCAACTTTTGAATGCTGACAATGTATAAATGTTGCAGCATATTTAGAACTTGGAACAATGTAACTGGCAGAAATGCCCTGTGGATATGTATGGAGGAGGAGCCAGTGGGCTTTAAAAGGAGTATAGGGGAAAACGCAATATTAGCCTTGAGAAAGATCCAGCACGGATTGAAACGCGTTGGCGGTGATTGCGTGATTGCACTAGATGCACTAAATGCACTTTTTGAAGATTGTCATGATCTTCAACTCTTTTTGTGAGTATATCTGCCAGAATATTTTTTAACCGCTTAAATAAATGATTTTGCACCATGCAGTCTCTCCCTTCTTCTTTTTAATACCACGAGTGCTAAAGGGCAAAGGTTACCATTACGAACCTAACGTGGAGAAAGGCGGGGAAACGGAGGCTGGTGCATGCGGGTAATGAACACCGGAGCAGAGGATAATACCACAGATCTTCCATACATACCAAGTAATCTGACCACGGAACTGTGAGTGACTGAACTACATTACGGGACTGTATCTGTAAATTAGGAAGAGCCACAGAACTGTACTGTATAAGGTCTGGTGAGATACAATTGGAAACTCTCACACATATAGGCTCAGCGCTCCTACCTGGGTGTTGTTTATATGTAACTTACTGTTATTGTTAACCGTCCCCACCTCTTACCCAGCGTATCTTTACATTCAAACACAAAAAGGGAAGCCACACAAGCTCTATAAATAGTACAGGCCAAAAAAGCAATGAAGGGAAAAAGGTGCAGAAATATATCTGCCCTGCGAAATAGAGATTAATCTGAGCGCACACTGCAATATAGGAGAGACAGACCCAAGTTGGAACTATAAAATCACATATTTATTGTAAATAGAATAAAATACAAATGACACATCTAGGCGAAAATATCAGCAATAAACTTGGAAAAGGAAAAAGCATTATAACATACCAGCAACACCAGTCCCAGGAGAACACCGCACATCTAACTAATGAACAGTAAGGAGGCCCTAGATAAACATCTAGCAGCCTCACGGCCTCGCTTCGTACTTCCGTACAGTATGCTGGCCATACTCTGTCTGCAAAAAGTGCAGGTGATGCCTGGGGAGTTGCAATAAAGAGAAGGGAGACAAAACGATGCCGCAGTACACCGATGTATTCGGGGAATAAGGAGAGCGCCTGGTCGTTGTCGGTTCACCCACCATAGAGGCTTTGTCAAGGGTGGTTGTCAGGATATTAGGTGTCTCCGAATAAAGAGATTGTAGCCAATCACCAATAGCCAAATTAATCAGGCTTAGGACACTATGCAAGGGGAGATTTACAATGGAAGTAACCTGCAACAATGGGTGTCAAGGGTGGTTATTTCTGCTCTCTCCTTTTACTTTAATTCACATCTCTATTTCACCTCAAACATCTCTGAAGTTGGAGAATAAAGGGTGAGGAGCTGGAGTACAGACACCTAAGCCTGCAATAACTGTTAAAAACAGAGGGTAGGAATCTGAAAAAGCACTACATAAAAACCTGCAGCAGATAATTTACCCTAGAGTGTCCATAACACCTCTAATGATAGTAAACAAATTAATATAAATATGGGTAAAATATAAACAGCGCTGGATAAAAGTTTATAATGGTAAAAAACGTTTATGTATAGAAACCATGAATGTTCATAGGGAAAGCGGCATACAGGTGACATGTTAGTCCACAATGTATCCCCAAGAATAAAATGTCCACTGTAGTTCAATCTCTCATCAGCGTTATTGCATAGGATAAAAGAGAGAAAATAGTTAGTTAGTTAGTTAGTTAGTTAGTTAGTTCCCCACACCCCCTTGTTTTCTTGAGCCCACTCATTGATCTCCACTATTTATGTCACTACCCCGCATCATTGTCATGACCAGCTCACTTGTGTCCTCTCTAGCTTTCAGCCCCTACATTTTCTCTTTTTACCCTTGACGGCATACCTGCAAAAAGTGTCAGGACAGTCAGGAATGCGTTCTCCATAATGAAAATTATATTTCCGAAATACCGACAGGCGAAAGTTCATTGTCAGCTGTCTGTATTTCGAAAATATACCTAATTAGAAGTTTTTAGAATGGGTAAGTATGGCAAATTTATTTTTTGGCAAACTTACCCATTAATTGGCTTTCCGAAACCTATCACAGCACCCAGTAGGGTGGGGGTGAGGTAACTAAAGGGGAGCCTATTAATTAACAGCAATCATTCTCTTCATTGTGATGAGTTGTTCCCATAGGAACTTAAGTGTTACTTAGATACATGGAGTTAAAGGAGACACAGTTTATCATTAACTACAACTTTTAAGTATATGTGAATAATTTTTGGTTGGTGTTTATTGCTTGATAATGTTCAGCAGAGATCCAGGATCCCCTATCTCGAGTACTTTTAAGCAGGATAAATCAAAACAGGCACTTCTGCAGTCACTCCCATAGGCAAGGCCAGGGAGCGTGTCTTGTGTTACGACCTATATACCCCAACAACAACAACAACAGAGCCGGAACTCCCTAACTTATTAGGTTCTAAACATGTTTTAAGCAAGTTCATTTGTATTTCTTATTTTACTAATTTTTGCATTCCACATGTGTAGTATAAGCTAGTGTTTCATAATGTTAGTAGCACATACCCCTGTTCCTGCTAAGCACATCCTTATTGGCAAGTCTTGGGCTTTGATTTGTGTCTTGTTCTGCATAATTCCTGGACTATCTAGTTCTACAAAGTATTAATAACATTTATGCTTAAAAGCACATACAAAATGAAGAACAGTAGCCATCTGTCCATGCCCTCTGTCCTAGGGCTTCAATTGTTAGGAGGTATAATATCTTGTTTATATACTAACCAGTCGATGCATGCAGTACCCTTTTGATTTAATATGATACATTCATTATGAAATGATCATTTCTAATATGAACATTTGTGCTCAGAGATATGGGGTAAATCCAGACCTATGGGCTTGTTACGTTAGAACGCATAGCGTATTTACACTAGCGTAATTACTATGCACGCCCCTAGGCACTCCCCTCGGTCGTTTGTACTTTGGCTGCTTTACGTTTTCCAAACCCTACCTTAACTTTTCCTAGTGTAAGTACTGACGTAGTATGGGATTTACGTACATGACAACCAAACCCAGCCCATACTCTCCAATTTAAATGCTACACTCCACCTCCAAAGCGCAATCACGTGTGTCGTATATTGATGCCCCAGCCCCTTCGTTCTTATTTACGGCGATGGTATGTACATTAGGAATTATGTGACGTAACATCTGCCCACGCATGTGCAGTAAATATTCATGAGCGATTTGACGTCATCAGCTAGCATAAATACGCTAGAGTACTTAGCTCAGGATCTGGCCCATGGTACCTTATAGCCAGCGGTTCATTGAGCTCAATAAATCGGTGTAATAAAGAAGGCAGTAAATCAACTGTAATCCTGTATACAAAGCAGAGGGGGAAAAAAGAGCAGGGGGACAGCAGACAGGAGCACAAGATAGAGAAACCAGTAGAACAGGAGAGCAGGAGAGGAGACAAGGCAAGTACAAGACTGAGACACAGATAGGAGCAGAGGACAGATACAGACAAGTGCAGCGATGAAGTAAAGGAAGCAGCAGGACAGCAAAGCAGGTGTGGGGATAGCCATGTATTGGAGTGGAGGAAAGACACAGACAGAAGTGGGGTTAGAGTAAAAGAATTAGCAGAATAAAAGAGCAGTTGTGGAGCAGTATAGGAGCAAAGAAGAGACACAGACAGGAGAACCTAGAAATAACTATACAAAACCATATACTTTTATCCGGTAACATTTTATTAAGTTAATTGATTAAATGTATTTTGCTTTATAGAGAACCAGAGAGCTGGACACCTGCAGAGATTGGCCTAGCAATACTATAAGGTTTTTTTCTTAAGTCAGATAAAAAAGTCAAGTTTGTCACCAAAATCAGGGACATTTTTAAAGCTTCCTTGGTTAAATGTACTGTACTGTTTTATATGCCTATCTCGTCAGTGAAGTAAAGTATGTCTTTCCACTTTCCATACTACTGCATTATGTTGTGACTAAAGAGGAGTCCAAACAATAGACAAATAAAATATGTCCCAGAGATGTTGAACACAGAAAAAAGGGACAATAGCATGTACAGAATTAGTAATACACTGACAGCATTGTGATTGATTGCAGGATGGAGGTCATACTCAGAGGTGAGAACTGACTGCCACCAGAGATGAGGGGCCGTATTCACAGATCCGTATTTAGTACGTGCACGTTTTTACGCACGCACATAGAAAGGCAACACCCATAACACTCCCCTCGCATGGATGGGTTTTTGGTGACTTCTGCTTCCATAGGGCACCCTTAACTCTACGTGTGTACTTACATGTGTATGTTGCGTACTTGTGTATTTATCTAACCGCGCCCTCAAATGCCCATTTAAATGCTTCCCCCCACTCAATTTCACATAACTTTTACCGTCCGGATTTAAACCATGCCCCTTCGTACGTATGTCCCTAGCAGGGGCGGATTGGGAAAATAAAGTGGCCCTGGAAAAAATTCTGAAAGATGCCTCCTGTGGGGACGGTACCAAATAAACTCTAGGAGAGGCTAACCAGAAAGTAAGCTTGGCAAGCACAGTTTTATTAGTCCCTTAGTACCTGCCCTACACTATAAATTATTAAACATCCAACGGGCAGCACCCCATTTAGTAGGTAAACGGTTAATTAGGTCTTGTATTGGAGATACCGAGAGTGGGGGATACCAGTGAGTGTATACCATATATGTGAGACCACCGTTACTGGAGCATTGTGTGAGTTTATCCTTCTACTGTTTGTCTTTTCATCTACAAATTGAGCGTTTCTATATAGTACAGGACTGTCGATGTTTTGTGAGTGTATATGTTTTATGGTATTATGATTTAATTTAATAAAGAGATATTATCATATTGTAATAAATGGGGCAACTTTGATTATTTTATTTGTGCACTGCATTTTATATTTGGTGTGTAATATAGCGCTTTCAAGTTTTTTTTCTATAATATATCTCTCTCACACACATAGACATACACAGTGCACCCCATATAGATATACACACACACACACACACACAGTGCACTCCATATACATACACACAGAGCACTCCAGATACATATACACAGCAAGTGCATTCCATATACACACACACAGTGCAATCCATATACATATATACACACACAGTGTAACGAAAAATACATTAATTATATACATAAATTAAACTACACTGGATTTTGATGGAGTTATTTCCTTCTCCTGTCACATCTGCAATCCTGGGACAGCGCAATTCCCCTGCATTATGTAATATAGAAGAGAAGCACAGACCATGACTGACACTGACACACACACACTCACACAATTACACATAACTGTCACACACACAAATATACATAACTACAGTCACATACACAGAAATACACATAACCATTTTCACACACACACAAATACACATAACTATTGTCTCACACACAAATACACATAACTATCTATCCACAAAATACATTCATATTCTCTTGATTCTCCTGTCCCTGTATCCCTTCTCTATCCAGCATCCTCTCTCTGCATTCCCTTTAATCTATCCCATCCCTCTTCCCAGTCACTGCCCTGTCTCTGTATCCCTTCTCTATTCCAGCCCCTTATCTCTACATTCCCTCTAATCTCCTCCATTCCCATCTCTTTAGCTATCTAATTTTCACTGATTGATATTTCTGATCTGCCTATGAACAGCATAATATAGCTGCTCATAGGTGGATCATAGTTGTCAATCAGTGACAATCCTGCTACTGCACACCACAACCCAGTATAGTGCCAGCTGCTGCTACTATTTCCATAAAGGCAACCAGCGTTTCCAAATTAATAAAAATAAGGTGGCAAAATATATAAAGGGCCCTTAAAATTGCAACACTAGGAGAGTGTTTCCACTGAGTGAATATGTCTTTTTCAAGGTCTTGAAAAATAATTATTCACTCGGTGGAAATGCGTTGGTAGCCTGGTGGTGAGAGCGTTCCTGCCCTGTATTGCCCAATCTCTCCTGTTTTTCCTCACCCTCTCCTAGTATTGCAATTTTAAGGGTCCTTTATATATTTTGCCACTGAGTGTTTGAGGAGTTGTTCCATCTTTGGGGAAAAGAGAAAGGGAAAAGAAAGGTTCATCTCCACAAGTTAGAGGGGTGAAAAATTCTATTGGATGCATTACTTTGTCTAAAAAGGGAAAGAATTTGAGCCTTACACTGTTTTTAAGAAGAATGTTTTTTATTTGTTTAAATAAATGTTTTATTGACTGTCTGGAAAAAACCTTTCTTTGTTTGGAAGGGGTTGAAAAGTTTTCTAGTAGTCTTCATGGTATGATCCCCCTCCCCTTGCTTCAAAGATGGACCTAAAGATAAAGGAGAGAAATTACGTTTAAAGCCATAATACAAGTTGTGTGAGTATAACCTAACCATACTTAGAAAAAAATTTTGTGATCTGCACCAGAGCAATTCTGTCTCTTTCCGAAGTGTACAGCAGGAAACTGGGAGCGGAGGATCCGAAGAAAAAAATCTGAAAAAGAACAAGAAATTGTTATTAAAGCCACAAACATAAGAAAAATGTAATTGTCGAGTGGAGAAACCAGAATCAGAGGATCTGATAAAAGGATTCTAGAAGGAGGAAGAGGGAAGGAAAGGTGTTTAAAGAAAGCTGAGGGGCAAAAGATAGCCTGTGTGAGTATAATAGGTTGATTTGTACTTACCTTGAGCTATCTGTTCTGCACCAGAGTCTTTTCCCTTTTGTTCAAGACTATCGGAGGTGGAGGATCGGATGAAAGTAACCTGGAGGAATAAGAAAGATACACATTGATGAGCTATTTCCCAAGAGGAATTCAATGTGAGTAGAAAAACAAAAGAAAGTCAACATAATCCATTTGATTTTCACCCAGAGTTTCTTTCTCTTTTTTTGAGTTGGACACTTACATATCCGAAGAAGAGTGGAGAGACACAACGGACAAAATGGATCAGACTTTTTGAAAAGGAACATTTTATCTTTTATCTTCAAAGGAGAATCGGTAAAGTTGAACTATATAGAAAGTAAGAGATATCTGTGATATGAGACATTGACCTATGAGCGCACTAACACAAAACATTATATATATTGCCAGTTTATGATTTACCCCAGAGAAGGGGATTATCTTTTCGATTGAGGGGTTCTATAAAGGGTATAGTGATATCCCCTTTTTGAGTTCTGTGTGGAGCGTCTCTGGGATGAGCGCAGCTCAGTAGTTTTTTCTTCATTTCTTTTTTCATTTTCATTAGGGTACCGGCCTACCGGGAAACTTCCCGGTAAGGCCTATTGCCAATCCGCCCCTGGTCCCTAGGTGCGATTCACAAGTCTGTGCCTAAAGTACTTAGGTGCATAAACACTTCGTAATTTGCGTGGAAAAAGTTACTACACATGCGCAGTTAATCCCCTCCTAAAAATACGCATGTAATCCGCCGTAAAAACGGATCTGTGAATACGGCTCGAGAAGTTTAATGTGTGTGTTGTTAAACAGTGTGCCCAGGCATTCTGCTTAACTGAAATTGTAGCCTACTCATCCCTTGAACAAACCATCACTCATGTTTGTATAAAAATCGTTTGCATTTTAAAGATAAATATTACATTTTTAGATTCAGGCTGATTCAGCATTAGGAGCAAATAATAATGAAATAAAAAAGAATAAAGTTTTATTTCCACCTTGGCAAAACCATGTTACAGTGCAGAAGAGACACAGAAGTAACGTACAGACAGAATTAGAGCAAAAAGGAATGTTTCAGATCAATTATAAACTGCTGTGTTAATATGATATATAATGCAACATCTCCCCCATAAAACAGCATTCTTGTCAACTTAGCCTTCCTCCAGGAAAGGTAGGGTAGATCCAGCTGACAGGCTCCACATTTTTGAAGATGCAAATTGTGTTGTCAAGCTCCATCCTTCTACTGCCTACTGCCATGGATTATAGCATTGTGAGCTGGGGCAGAGGCAATGCCCCCTGCGTCATCACGACCCACTGAGCACCAAATGTAGGAGAGACGAGTCATTTTAGTGACCTGTGAGGACATGACATGATGACCACATGAGCTCTGTAATGTAAAGGAATCTTCATAAATAAGAAAAATACAATGGTACCAAATATTATTTAAAACCAAAAAAAAAAATACCCCCCTCCCAGCTTTTATTCAACACAAGAACAAGATTAATAATACTGATTTTGCATAAAACATTTGAAATATGCAGTATTACCCTTTTATAAATAGGACATTGTTAAGTCTTCAGTTCAGTTTTACATGTCACAATGTTCACTTTGAGGTAATAGGTCTTTCTTGAGTAGCAAGAGCGGGTTACATATCTGTAGCTAAGTTGTTATGATAACAGCAACCTACAGTAGACTTCTAAACTGTCATGAATAGTGACATAAATATCCTTTTATACAGAGTTATGTGGGAACATTTCAACCTGCAGTTCTTATGTCTTTGCATGTTTTTCTGTAAACTCTGCAAAAAAAATAGTTTGAAATGCCAAGTGCAATGAAACAAATACTCTACAGCAGTCTATTCAAGTGGGGATTATTTAACAGCTAGATAAAATCTGACTACAAATACATTTTTCCATTAGCATCTTATAACTTTGCGTCTGTTTTGATCTATCATTCAACCATTTACACCCTTCATTTTCATTGCTTGCAGAAATGTTTGTATTTTTAAATAGTATTATCTTTAAACACTATTTGAGTAATATTTCTAAATCCTAGAATTGGGTTTAATATAAACTGCAAACTTTTTACCATATATATACAATAAACATTATTAATTTAAGTTCCATTATGATTGAACCAAATCTTGTTTGTTGAGTCAGTTTAAGCTTGATATTCTAATCGCAAAGGAATAAGTATTATATGCTGCACTGGCCTTTTAATTTATGACCAAACTCTAGGGATGGTGTCAGGATATAGTCAAATATCTTGTGCATAATTTAATATCAGGATATAGAGTGACCTGTATTTGGCCAGGATCTGGTTTTGTTTTATGGTATTAGCTTGAGGGTAGTTGGGCAGAATAAGTTATGGCTCATGTCAGGTTATGACTCCTGTCATAGAAACATAGAAAGTGACGGCTGATAAGAGCCACATGGCCCATCCAGTCTGCCCATTTAAGATTTAGAATATTCTTATATTCATCCCCCTCTTCCTTTGAAAAATGCCACCCTCCTCTAGCTGTTCACAACCCTTGATATATTTGAAAGCTGCTATCATATCCCCCCTCTCCCTTCTCTGCTCCAAGCTGTACATGTTTAGTTCCTCTAGCCTTTCTTTGTATGGTTTGTGACACAGGCCATAGACCATTTTAGTTGCTCTTCTTTGCACAGTCTCTAATGTATGTATGTCTTTCTGGAGATATGGCCTCCAGAAATGAACACAGTATTATAGGTGAGGTCGTACCAACAATCTATAAAGGGGCATCACTACTTCTCTCTTTTTGTTACTTATTCCTCTCCCTATGCAACCAAGCATCTGACTTGCATATCTCATTACTGTGTTACATTGCTTGGCTACCTTTAAGTCACATGAAATAATGACTCCTAGATCCCTTTCTTCCTTAGTAGTCGCTAATGTAGTGCCATTAATGATATATTGAGCTTTTGGGTTTTTGTGCCCCAAGTGCATGATTTTGCACTTTTTGGCATTTGCTACATTCATGACCATTCCTCCAGTCTACCTAGATCATCCCTCATTTTGTATACCCCTCCTGGTGTGTCTACCCTATTACATATCTTTGTGTCACCTGCAAAAAGGCATATTTTCCCCTCGATACCACAGGCAATATCACTTATAAAGATATTAAATAGTACTGGTCCAAGAACCCTGGGGTACTCCACTGGTTACCTTACCATCCCCAGAAAGGATTCCATTTACTACAAACCTCTGTTGTCTATCCTGTAACCAAGATTGTATCAACGCAACTATCTTTACGTACAATCCCAAAGTTTCCAGCTTATTTAACATGCGATGTGGCACAGTGTCAAAAATCTTTCTAAAATCTAGATTAGCTATGTCTACAGCTCCCCCTTTATCTAATACTTTAGTGACCCAGTCAAAAAATTCAATAAGATTTGTTTGACATGATCTTCCCCCAGTGAATCCATGCTGCTTGGGATCCTGTAAGTTACTGGATTTAAGATACTGTACGATTTGTACCTTTAACAGTGTTTCCATTAATTTCCCTACTACTGATATTAGACTTAGTGGTCGGTAGTTTGATGCTTCTCCCCTACTTCCACTTTTATGCAGAGGGAGGACATTTGCTATTTTCCAGTCCTCTAGAATCACCCCAGTTATTAGTGACTGATTAAATATTTTATTTTTATTTTTATTTTTATTTTTATTTATTTAATTATAACCTTATTGTTTACCTTGACATCATTGTTTGTGTACTCCTTATATCCTTGAGAGGTGTCTCTATAAAGAGTGATATATACAGATACATGCACGCACAGACATATTTGTGTGTGCAAAAAATATTTAAAACTATAAATTAAAATAACTTCTTCTATTATCCTTTGTTCTAGTACTTTTGGTTATCTCTTATGATATCAATATATCATGGAAGAAACTAGGATTATTATCATGATCATCATTTCTCATTCATGTCATTTTTTGCTATTTTGCTATGTTTATTCGTTTACCTGTTATGTTTATTTGCTATGATCATTATTAGTAATCGCTAACCAGTCTAAATAATTCATTGTTATTATGTTTTTTTTACTATGTGGATTAGATACTAATTGTTATTGAATTTATGTTATAAACGGTTCAGATTTTTCTTGATTATAATTTTTAATTATGTTATATATGTGTTGCTCTATTTGCACATTTTAAACGCACTTCATGGTGTCTAACACTGATTGCAGACTTGTACCACCTGTCTGCATCCTTTATAAGACCCATGTGCATTTGAATTTCACATGCTTTGGCTTGAGAAAGTACCCATCCGGTACGAAACGCGTCGCCTGCTATTCATATGTGCAGATCATAAGAGACCATCAAGTCGTTGACATCCAGTGTGGAGTGGGTTTAAACACCAACACTTATAATTTACAGTTCACTTCACAATTTTCGGATACCCAGATCAATTTTTTGATCCCATTGCACAAATTGCACAGGACACTTTCAGTGATCCACCTGAGTCTGTACCATATACGGCTTCTTACACCGCTCTGTGTCCCACGCGCTGGGCTGCTTGCCGGCGCTCAGCTGTGTGGTGAGAGCTGAACTGTTGGAACTTATCTACCTCTGCCACTCAATTGTACAGCTTTTGATTAGATCTTTCTTGTGGATTTGGTTACCTTCATGACTTTTCAGTTGATACTACACTGATTTTTCCTGAGACCTCACGATTTATCTTGCAATATTTGTTCATCCAGTTTCTTTACAGTGGTTTATTTTAACCTACCGTTCGGCCCCCCTTATTTACCAACTTGGGGGTGATTCCCTGCGGACTGTATCTAACTGTTTGATTGTTTATTTATACTAATTGGTCTTTGATTTGCACTATTCATTGATTTTATATGTAATTGTATTTATATTTATTTATTTAGGTTTATTTTATTTTCATTTTTATTTATTGAATTTTTTTTCCTTTTTCATTTATGTCTCAATAAATAGTAATTTTATACTCTGAACCGTTTATTAACCTATTTAAGTTACTTTGGATCTCCCCAGCGCGGCTAATTTGTTTTATAGTTGACTGATTAAATAATTCAGTTAATGGTCTTGCCAACACCCTGCTCTTTTAGTATCCTTGGCTGTATCCCATCTGGACCCATTGATTTGCACACTTTCAGCTTTGAAAGTTCTTTTAATACCTGCTCCCAGGTGAAAGTAGTAGTAATTACCCCCACTGTATTAATAACCTTCCCATTTAAAAGTGGACCCTTCCCTCTTTTTCTTTTGTGAATATTGAACAGAAATACTTGTTAAGATGATCTGCCATAGCCCTTTCACCCTCAACAAGAATCGCACCCTCCGTTTTGAGCCTTACGATATCCTCTTTAGTTTTTGCCTTCCATTTATATACCTAAAAAGCCTTTTTTCCCTTTTCGTACAAAGTGAGCCAGTTTTTCCTCAGTTTAACCTTTTTAGCCTCCTCCTTTTTTGCAAAATATTCCTCCCTGTCATCATCATTTTGAGTTTTCTTATACTTCTGAAAGGCCATCTTTTTTACTTTCATTAGAGTTGCTACCTCTTTTGTAAACCACATTGGCTTTCTTTTTCTGGGGTTTTCCTAACCTTTCTTATACAAAGGTGTGTTGCTGTTAATAATGCATTTTTTAAATTTCCCCACTGCTCCTGTACTCCTTTCATAGAAAGTGCCACACACTGTGCCAGCAAAACACATGTAAATATCTTTTACATGTGTTTTACTAGCTTAAAAACTGAGTGCAGCATGCTAAGAATCCTTAGCATGCATGCGCTAATAGTACTACAAGGCACAGCATGGCCATGTGTTTCAGGCCATGATGTGCCTTATAGTAATGTAAGCAGCAGCATGCCAAGGGTTAATGGCATGCCGCCACAACCAAAACATTCCCCGATCCAAGTTAAAAGAAAAACAGTGGCCCTCCGTTATAATTAAAAGAGTACATGTCCCCATCCTCAATATAGTTTTTCTAACCTGTCCCCTCTATATGTAAAATGTAATTACGTGTCCCCACTGTTGCCAATATGTAATGTATAGTTCCCAGTGTAATCTATATTTTATGTCCTTTATGTAAACTATATTTTATGTCCTTTGATGGTACAAAAAACATTTTATGCCCCTCGTTCTTGATTTAAAGCCTGAAATATAGTCCTTATGATGTTACTGATTATATCGTAATGTTATTGTGCAGTGTTTTAATAAAAAATGAAACATATGTTCTGAAATCTTCAGTCAGGGTGTGCTTGCTTCGGGACTCCTCTTCTAGAGATGTGTGTGTCCTGGTGTTGTCCGCACTCTGGCTTGTCCCTCCAGTGAATGAATATGGGCATTATAGGGGCCCTATTTATAGGGTGAGAGACGACATCACATTTTTTTTTTGTAAATAAGCATTGTGATCCTTATCATATTAAATATTTAATAACTTAATAAGTTCATGTCTCTGTGTTCTTACAAATTCACGTGTCAGAGCAGCTTGGTTATTAAACGCTACTTAATTGTAACAGAAAGGATCATTTTGAGTTGATGATAATTCTGATAAACTGTGTTAGATTGGTGTAAAGGAGAACCTAAGACCTCCTGTGAATAGTTTTGGTGGTGGCAGCTCATTAGTAATAAGTCATATTTGGGGTGGATAAGGGCATTAGTCATTGAAGAACAGACCAGGTGGCTGTTGTGATTAACCCCTTGTGCCCCAGATAAGTCACAAAAGCCTCAGGTTAGGTCAGGGTCGTGACAGATGGGCTCTTTATCCATCATCAAATGGTTTGTTTATAACACATTAAATAGCATGTTCCAAATATATTTAATTTATAGGTTGAGTCACTCCCCTCTGTAAATACCAACAGTAATGAAATGAACTGCTTAAAATGTACAAACAGCTATAGTTCTAACTAATTGATACAAAGATAGCGGTGGTGTAAATGTATCTTATACATCCACAATACCAAGGAATTAAAGGCAGTTGTGAGAGAAGGAAGTGCAGCCATAAAAAGCCAAGTATTACCAATTTCATTATCCACGTCTGACAAAATGTATCGGATGAGGGCCATTTAGCTTAATGCCCATAAGGAACCTAACCAAATCAGCTATCATCATGCTGCGCTTGAGTACCAGATTAACATTAGGTGAACATTTTATAATATCACCATCACAGCAACAAACAAATAAACAAAATTGTCAATAAGAAGGAAATCCATAGAGAAAAACAAGACAAAGACCATCAATGGGAAAGAATACCTAATGTCAGTGTCATGGAAATTGCACTAAAGACCTGGCACTGTCAGGAATGTGGTCAGCTGACGTGAAGTCTAACCGTGGATCTGGTAGTCATTGGTGGCCCTGATTGTGGGGACAGACCTTGCTGCAAACACACAGCAGGTCAAGATTCCAAGTGGAAGTCCCTAATGTAGCTGTTGAGAAGCTCATCAGAGAATGTATAGATGAAACAGAGAAAATTGAGAATGTACCAAAGTGCTGGTAAGTTAAAGGACAATAGAGTGCAAGATTGCAGAAGAACTGGAGAGTAGTGAGAAGCACAGAAACATAGGGATCAAGAAATGAGCCTATTATTAACTTTAGCAGTGGGAGATTGTCAGAGACTGGTTTAAATAGTTTCAGAACCAGCTGTGGCTGAGAGCTAGGAAGATCTTAGAAAATACTGGCTGACACAGCAGACAGACAGGAATGTGGAGCAGTGAATATGAGTCACAGTACTCTCCTCCTTTGTAGGGTAGTTGGGGAACCTCTTACAAAACTAAGCCAGTAATGAAGGTGGATTTATATTTTGAGAATCCTACCAGGTCCTCTATTCTACAGACCATAGCCTCTCCAATCAGTAAGGTAGTTTCCTTCTAGTAATGTTGGCGTTCATGATCTTCTTAACCTCAAATTTTGGCACCACGGAGAGTCTCAATAGCCAGGGGTCTAGAAATGACAGAAGAAAATGTATTGATTACAAGTGGTTTTAGGAAGGAGATATGGAAAACATTATGAGGGAAAATTTCATTTAGAAAATATTCAGGTGGCTTATGACATAGTAAATAGTCAGATGAACTGGGTAGCCAACATGGTGGAGTCCTAAACACAGATGAGTACTAGAATACTGGAATGCAGGAGATTACCAGAACTCTGGAGCAATGGTGAGTTGATGAATCCACAAGGGAAATGCTGATAGCAATATGAGAATTCCAAATGCTGGGAAGAGAAAGAGCCACAGGCACATAGGGATCCAGTAGTGAGCCTTTATTATGGCAATGGGAGTGTTAGAGATAAGTTTAAATCGTATTTAGGTGATTGCAGCACCAGCCAAAGCTGAGAGCTATGGAAAGCTTAGAAAAGGGACTACTAGTAATGCCTGGCAACTGCTACACAGAGCGGGTAACACGGCAGACAGACAGAAACGTGAAACAGTGAGAATGAGCAGTGAAACAGACAGACGCTGTCCATGCTTCCACAAGGACAGATGCCTTGTTGGGAACGTAGGAGTGTAAAGGCAGCTTCCATTATACTCCAATGTTGCTATTATACAGCACCAATAGCTTAAGGTATGGGTATTGATTTATGGAAACAGAATATTCAGACCACAAATCAGATAAATGCCATCTCACTCCAAAAAAGTTCCTTGTAAAGGTTATTCAATATAACATCAAGAAGCTAACTAGCCTCAACTGCTACAGAACCTGCAAGGCTTGGCAAGTAGCTTGGATTCTCTCCAGAATGCTCTCACCATGAAAGTCCCTGCACTTGCTCCCCAAAGGTCTATTTTTCTGTTTTCTGCCCCAGCCAAGCTGTAATTTGTAGATCCCTAACCCAGAAAATGTTCTCACAAACAAGTTAATATTGCATACATTATGGACTGGATTCAGAGATGCGTGTGTCTAAATTATGCAAATATATGTGTGCACATAGCAAGGCAACTCCCATGACATTCTCCTAGCATGGACGGGTTTTCGGTGGCATACGCTTCCATAGGGCATCCTTAACTGTATGTGTGTACTTACGTGCATATGTTACTTACGTACGTGCATACATGACTAACTGTGCCCTCAAACGCTCATTGCCTCCCCCCGCCCAACTTCACGTAACTTTACGCGTACGGAAGACAACCACACCCCTACATATGTATGTCCCTAAGTGTGATTCAGAAGTCTGTGCCTAATGAACTTCCCTGCCTAAATCCTACGTGACTTGCGTGGAAAAAGTTACTAGGCATGCGCAGTTAATCCACTCCTAAATATATGCACGTAAAACCATATCTGTGAATGAGGTCCTATATCATTAAGTTCTGGGCAGGGATTAGCTTGGACATCCCGCTCTGGAAATGCACCAATCACTGCTGGCTACTTTGATCTTTTTCATCCATAACTTTTGCAAAGTTTTCAATGAGCATTGTTGAATATCTGCTGTAGTCTTAGGGCTCTTACAGTTATGTCAAAAATCCATATCTGTGAGTAAATATGCTGTTCACTTTCGCATTTATGTTCCAGATTTAAGTTAAAAAATAAAGCTTTTGTAGCCACCTTTTTTCAAGGCCTTTAAGACTGTAATAAAAATGAATTAGCTGCCAAAGATATTCCAAGGGACTGGAAGATTTAATCTATTTATGTATCAAAACTGCTATTTAGCATCTGGAATAGATTTAAAAGAGATATTCTTTTGTCCGTTAGACAGACCCTAACAGTTCTTGTCATAGTCAGTCCTGCAACCAGCCGTCCACCAGAGATCAGAGATGCAACCTGTGTTGCCATATAAATTGGTTATTCCAGACTTTACCAAAGGTGATACTTGTAGCACAGTCCTTGAGTCTGGTGTCAGGTGTCTGCTCCTCATCATCCTTCATGTATTGTGTTACTCCCTGTGTTACCTTCAGGGCATACCCTAAATTATTTTTCATTGACTTCTTTAGCTTATTGCACAGCTTAGGTTAAACACTGCTACTATTTTCTGTTATGTTTACCTTTTCTTGGTGTTTTCATGTCTTGTTTGTGTGTTGACTCATCAGTCTATCCCTGGTCTGGTTTTGTTGCCTCAGTTTATACCTGGATCTACAACTTTTACCTGTCCAGTGTCTGCTATCCCATACCTTTTTACATAAATGTAACCTTGTGTTATACTTTACCTGTCTACATTACTGTAATCGGTCAATACCTTATATTTATCTGCACCCAGTATTCTTGTCAGTGCTCAGTTCCTATTTCCTTTTATTCAATCCTGTATATATATATAATTTGCTCCTGTGTTTGTTGTGTAGCGCTTGTGATAAACTCTAACTGTAACTTTGTATTGCAAGCCAAAGTCAAGGACAGGAATAGGAGGTTTCTCATTGTTATGGGGGTTATGGAAAATAGAGAAGTTACATTGGTGTTCAAACTCCCATCAGGTCCCCTTCATCAAAAACGTCTGTGAAGAAATAACTAAAGTAAGGTTAGGCCAGATTTCAACCTGGCTTCAGACCCTAGACTAGATAGACCTGCTGCTCCTATTTTGCTATTCTGGTAACGATTTAACTCGTTCTATTCTTTTAAGAAGCTCTTTGCAGAATATGACCTTTATGATCTATGGTGGGTTTTCTCCCCTGATGCCAGAGAATATACTTATTATTCCCCAGTCCCTAATACTTATTTCCAGGATTGACCTTATTCTTGTGGACAAATGGACACTACAACATTCCGATTATATAAAAAATCTTCCCATGACATGGTCAGATCCCTCTCCTATTACTTGAACTTGGGACCTGCCTACATCTTAATTGCCCACTAGACCCTGAAGACTTCAGAGCAATCTTCTAACCAAACCAGACTCTGTGAAGGCTTTGAAGGATGCATTAAGTCTCTTCCTCCAGACTAAAACTTGGAAGGACACTTCGATATTTAATTTTTGATGCACTCTAAAAGCTGTCCTAAGAGGCAGAGACAGAAGACAAGGACTAGGTTGAAAAACAATATGTTGGCACTTTCTTGGACCTAGAGTATAAGATATCAAAGATGAGAGAAGTAACTAGGTCCACCCATCACCAGATACCAAGAGGGAGCTAAAAGACCTGAGACACAAGCTTCAAATACTCTTGCTCAAAAGAACTCAGATGGCTTTGACAAATTTAAAACAAAAGTTTTATGTGGCAAGCAATAAGGCGGGATGCATGCTGGTATATAAATTACGCGGGAGACAGGCACGAAATAGAATTAGATGCATGATCAACAATCAGGGAATGTAGGAAGGTACTTAGTAATAACCCTGATATAGCCAATATATTCACAGATTATTACTCCTGACTGTAGACTATCCACGTTGAGACAGCCTCCGGCGAAACGCGCGTCGGCTCACACGCGTGGACGCTCTCTCCTCCGCCGCATGCCGTTTCCCTATCCCTCTCCTCTGACACTGGTAAGATCGTTTTTGTTTATCTGGACCTAGGGACAGCTAGGGCTCCTTCGGGAGTGAAGCCCCGCCGTGAGCCGGTTTTTTTATTTTGCTTTTATTATTTTCAGGTCAGGGACAGTTGCTGCAGCCTCATCTCATTCATAAGGCTATCAATATATTTTTTTCCCCAATTGTTTGCAGAGGATAGGTACGACATGCGGTGGAGGATGATGTCCCACGCTGTATAGTATTGCTGTCATAGAGATTATGACTTATTATAGAATTTTTTATTGTTAACTTGTATCATTTATTCGCTAGGCTCCAATTTTTGGTGGTAGCAATTGTAACAATACACACTCACACTGTGTTTCCATATCAATTGTAACAATTTCACCACCCACAATTGTTTTTGTATATTCAGTGGTAGTGTTTGCGGCAGCATACATTGATTGTGTGTTCAATTATTATGACATAACCTTTTTGCTTGCAAACATTACTTTTTGTAAATTATCTTTCCCAACAATATGGGGTACCTAATTATTCTATTGGCAAATTTTAAGTTATCTAATTAAAAGCTAAGTTTTACATGGTGTGCATAACTAAACATGGCGCTTTGCTAGTGTTGGAGACCATCTTTTGGTATCCCATCACTTCTTTCTCTTTTTCAGTCACTAATATTGGCCATTTTTTGCACCCAGCTAATAAGGAGCACACACCTTCCCACTTAGACTATACTATTAGTATGTGCATATATACTCTTTTGCCTTGTGTAATTCTAAATGCAAAATTATTATAATCTCTGTGCATCTGTGCATCCACAACTCTCGATATCCACCAGGATAGCTGTACTATGCAACTGACGTATGCAACAGTTTCCAGCTTTCTGAAGGAATTACCTCAGTGGCCAGTGAGGACCTTTCAGCCTCAAATGTCACATGAACAAAAGCTGAAGTAGAGCAATTGATTAAGCAATTACCCAAAATGGCTTTATTAATCATTTTGATGTCACCTTTGTGTCAAAAATAGCTCCTATCTTGGGCAATACAGCCTCTGGTTGCAGTTCCTTCCCCAGAGGGGAGGCGCTGGAGATGCAAATTGTCTATCCCTAAACCAGGAATGGTTGTAAGAACTATAGGACGATAACTTTACTTGATCTAGAAAATTTTGCTAGGTTGATTACAACCTGCTTGAGTCTTTTGCTAATTACTATCACAAATTTGTTAGAACCATCTATGTAAACATGATGGAAGTTAGCTGTATATTTTAGGACAAAATTAAATCAGAATGTCTGTGATTTATTTGTGATGGAAAGCTGCATAATTCATGTTAAACTGAAGGAAATGAAATGTCATCCATATCTCAATGTTTCTCATATTTTAGTGACATGTCCCCAAATGAGAAAAGGCTCATGATGTTAGTCAAGAAAATCCAAATCATATTTCTTTTGGGGACGGACATATACAGAAGTGAAAAAACAATATGTCCAGTGGATCACAGAGATCTCACATTTAGGACCACATATGTCTACATTTCTACAAGGCCCCATAGTCTATCCCAAGGATGACAGAAGATGAGTAATGGGGGGCCATAATAATATATTTCAAACATGTTACTTCCGCATACTTTTTAACCAATGCCACCATTTTAACAGAGGCCCCATCTTGAAGGTGGAGGTCATCGACGTTACCTGGAGTGACAGTCACACTGCAGACAGATATGTGCCTTACTTATTGGTCCTGTCTTGTCACCACCTCTGTTGTGCCCACGTTCTGAGTTTCCAAGCTGTCCTTCACACTGCACTGTATCCAGACCTCCGTGCACTCCCATGGCACCCGGACTGTATCCACTTCCATGGCACTCCCCTCTCACATGTTGACTTTGCAGCAGTTATAATGCCATAGAACTACTTTAAGCCCCCATGTGGATTGGCGGTTGCATGAACTGCTGATCTGCACAGAAGTCTAAAACCCTTCCCATACCCAACTCCTACTGTAACATTTAAATGTTCCCTGACCACCCTCCTTACGTAATTTAGGTAAGCAGAGGGGATGGTCTGCCCTGTCATTAGGATCTCCTATAGAACAGAAGTGCATTTACAGGATTTGGATCAAAGATTCCAGAACAAACTACAATGCACACCTATAAGACATAAATGCAGTAGCAAATAACAATGGATATAGAACCCTAAAGTAAAATGAAGCATATGCTTTCTGCTGGAAACCTTGGTTGCTTAGATGATATGCATTAATAAAAAAAAACAAAATAAAAAATGTTTCTATTAAAATTTTATTACTAGTAATTTTAATCATGACTATATATTGACAATTGCATTCCACGTTAAAACAAAATAGTCATATAATTCTTTCAATCAAACAAACTCTGCTAGGGAAGGAAACATATATGGAAATGTATTGGCATTGGCATTGTTTCATTGGACCGGATCCAGGCCCCCACATGATTACCATACGCAGGGGTCTTGAAGTCCACAGATACTCTGCCATAAGGCTGCCTGAACACAGACTTGCGGATTTGTGTGTAACTACTTAAGCTGTAAAATAAAAAATTTTAAGAAATGTCCTTTGTAATTAAATCCTATCTCATGGAACTTAGTTCCATACGATATGTTACGTGTGGAAATCACGTGCATAAGTGGGGTATTGTTCTTAAGTCTAGATCAGGTCCACTGCGCTTGACTGTTATGTATCCATACACAAAAGCCTGCTTGGATTGCCCTTAAACGACCCATTATTTTGCGTGGGGCTTTCTCAAACATACAATGTATTATTTTTTATATTGGAGTATAGATCAGGTCCAATATCTTTTACTAAGTGATTTGTTTATTAACTAACACAGACTTACATCAAAAGTTAACCTGCTTGTAATTATTTAGTAATGGTGTGTCAAAATGACAAGAAAATAATACAGTCCTAAATGAAAGAGTTCAACTGTGTTATTTTATTGACTGATTTTTATATCTGAATTGCTATGTACAGAACACATAAAGACATTTATTGGGGGAGGATGGTTGAAATAAATGTTACAGTACATATTATATTGCTTCTGCAATGAAAAAAGGCAGTGTGCCCTCCTTAACAGTAGGGAATGTCCCTAAATACACAAATTCGCCACCTTTTAATTTATAAAATGTTTTCAATTACCGTAATAATGACTTTACCACAGGTTCTTTTTTTTTCTTTTTTTATAAGTTCAAACCATTCTTTTTTTTTTTTCATTTTTGTAAATAATATCCTCTACTCAAAATAATTGGTAATTACCTCAACATTTCTATATGGTTTGCAATCAACATTTAAAAAAATCAATATGCTCCTTTTCATACAGAAAGTATGATGCCATTATGGACCGGATTTACACTTAAGAAGCTCTGGCTTCTTAAGTGCAGTAATTTAAGAGGTGACCTACTACGCATACTTAGTAGGTCATTTATGCAATATACATACCACTTAGGTATGTAGCTTGACTAAGTCAGGGAATAGTGGTTGGGGGGAGGCATTTAGATGTGGCTGGAGTGTTACACGCTGCAGGAGAAATCCTAGCAGTCTGTGAAGTTCCCTGTCTGGGTTAAGTTGTCTGGTTTCCCTCAGCTGTTTGCTAATCTAGTAGCCCTGCCTGAGTGCTGCAGCTGATTGGTGGGTTAAACTTTAAATAGCCTGAGCCTGGGAAACATCATTGTTGGCTATAGCGTCTGGTGTTCCTTCGTTTGCCTGCGTTCTGATCATGTATTCTCCTTGTGCTTCAGCCTTGGATCGTTATGTTTCTGCCCTGTGTTCTCCTAGTGTTACCCTTGCCTGCCTTTGTCTTGTTGTCTGCCCTGTGTGTGTCTGCAGTGTGCAGCGTGATGGTGGCAGCTGCGGTCTCTGACCAGTACAGTGTATCCTCCTAATCCAAGTGGCTGAGCTTTCCACCTCTCACCCTCTGTACATGGCTTTGAGCTTCTTCATCTGCTCAGCTTTCCTGTGTGTGTATGCCACTGTGTTTGTCATCTCGCAGCGTGCGAGGCCCGGTTCCCGGGTCCCCACCGTTGTTATGTAAATGGCACATACATCTCTCCTTGTGTCTCTCCCATGAGTTACTCTCCGGTGTTTACATCTCCACTGTGTTTCACCTCCAGTGTGTAGTGTGTTGGCATGAGTCAGCACATTGGACTCTCCTTGCGCTCTCTTGCCTATGGTGTGCTGTTT
Source organism: Limnodynastes dumerilii (assembly GCA_011038615.1). Taxonomy (NCBI): domain Eukaryota; kingdom Metazoa; phylum Chordata; class Amphibia; order Anura; family Limnodynastidae; genus Limnodynastes; species Limnodynastes dumerilii. Next base: position 95,080 of record WWET01004904.1, read on the forward strand.
ACCATCTCCATAGCTTCCACTTCTAGCCTTCCCATACACCTGCTGTCTTTTGCTTATTCCATCCTGCAGTTATTCAGGTGTTCCTGGAAGGCTCTGTCTGTCATCTGTTCCACACCTGTGGATCCCATACATTTCTTGTCTATACTGTGGTATAGCAGTTATCTCTGTTTACTGTGTGTGGGTTCCAGCCAGTAATCTTGTATGCCTACTGCCTTGTATGCCCAAGTCCATGTGTGGATTCTAGTACTACTCTGCTCTGGTCAATTGTCTGGAGAGCAAGGGTTTCTGCTTAACTCTTTTTGTGCAAGGATTCCTAGGTGTAAGTCGGTTCCTGATCAGGCCCCTTCACTGCAGGTCTTCCTTGGAAGCTATCGCCGGGGGTCATAACCTATTAGGTGCCAGCAGCCAAGCCTATCCCCCCCCATCAGGGGCTCTAGTGAATACCCGGCCCTGGTTTAGAACCTCCCCTGGTGACTGTAACAGGGAGGGTGCAGCAAGAGGACATCTGTGCCTATTTTACTTCTAAGAAGGAAAAGATGCATGGTTAGTCAGGTTCACTGGTTCTCTCTAGCTGTGCAGCCTGGCCAAGAAAGACAGGTTTGCCTGTGGCTGTGTGACTTTAGCACAATGCAATAGCAATAGCTTCTTAGGAAATGGAAGGACAGATCAGTGACTGATTAATAGGGGGTAATTAACTTTTAACTGAGTAAGGGGCAAGCTTGTCCAGACCCTACGCATTTCACTCAAGACTTCATCAGGGGGATAATTGCAGACAAGCTGAATGGTCTTTTTATATTAGCGCTAATTGGCCCTATTCAACACTCTTGTAGATGAACAGTTTACCAGCAAATTTTATTTAATTTTAAGTAAATTTTAAAACCGCGCCATACAGTGCTATGGTTTAACCTCATAATAATCAAAATTGAGTATGGTTCTCTTAAAATCTTACAAGATCATTGGGCCTAAGAAGAAATATCTCTGAAAGTCCACTTCCTGGACTCCCGACTGAACTTCTTCCAATCTTGGAAACAGTTCCACCAGGACATTTCCATTATGCAAAAGCAGTATCAGTGTAAGTGAGGTGCTACAAGTCGACCATGTGTCTCATAGCTGGAAGTTCCCAGCTGTGATAGCAGTCAAGATACTTACTCTCTTACTCTCACATTGGTGGCCAGCAGTGTCATGTTCTGGCTGCTAGACAGCAAAACATCTCAGGCATTAACACTGCAGCACAAAGTCCTGTGAGTGGTCCTAGGCGTTGTCTAGCAACTGGGAAACTCACCTATCAAACAAGACATTCTACCACTTGAGAAACAGGGATTGATATCATTAAGAGATAACACATCGGAAGATTGAAGATGGAGCTTCTACCCTTTAAAAAAACATAAATATAAAATGGTAAAGGAGGATTATAAAGATTACAAAGTCTACATTTGGGTTCACAATAGCCCGAATCCGAGATCTAGATATAACCATCGTCAACATAAATCTTAGAGATTACTGAGAGATACAAATACTGAGAGGTTTGGAATTACAGGCATCCAAAAGCGATTCTGACAGCTCACAGAAAGAAAGCCCACATAAACCACAATTTGTAAGAGAAGACATTGGAACCCGCAGTCATGACAGAAAAGAACCAGGCGCAGGGGTGGTCGCAAACACAAGTTGATTAAAAAATGGTCTTCTTAGTCTCCTACCATGGCAGAAATGGAAGTCCTTAATAAAGGACTTTCCTTTGTGGAAACGCATTGTCCATAACGTGTGGACATAGAGATTGATACATTCCACTTTTAGTGGCTTCTCAAGCTTCATGATTCCTTTAGTAAAACAGACTCCCCAAGGATCAGAATTCCTTTTAGGCTTAAATTTCTATTTGAGCCCCCTACCACCAATCCTTACATTAAAACTTACATGAGATTGGTGACATGGGACATGATGAATCAATAGTCTAAGGGCAGAATAAGTTTTTCCAATCTTACGCCCACAAAAACAGAAGCAGTGAATTTCTTAAAAAATAACAGTCATATAATCACAAGGCCGCCTGATAAAGATGGTGTTGTGGTGATTCGGAACAAGTTAGACTACATTCAAGAGATAGACAGACAACTGGCGGATGCTGATTGTAATATGAAACTTCCCTAGGACCCTACTGGTGAGATAAAAAAGGAAATAGATACATTAATTACTGCTGCAGTGGAGAATGGTGATATCACCAAGGAAACATCTTGTTTCTTACGTCACGATGCTCCAATTATTCCCATTATATACATCTTGCCAAAAATTCATAAATCTGCGTCCAACCTTTAGGGTAGACCAATCATATCATCTATGTTTTATGTTGACTTTTATTTACAGGATGTGGTGCGAAAACTTCCCACTTACTTTAAAAGATTTCAGCCACTTTTTCGATAAATTACACCAAGTTTTATCCCAAAAATGCATTATGGTGACACTGGATGTCACAAGTCTTTATACCAACATTAAGTATGAAGAAGGCTTGAAGGCAACTAAAGGACTACCTTTTACTCAACTATAACTTGTGGTGAGACTTACTTCATACATTAACAAACTTCCTTCAGCACTACATGAGATGGATGACTGTTTTATAAAACGGGGGTACAATAAAGCTGAGGTTGAGGGAGTTATCACTTGTTGCTTACAGTTAGATCAAGATGTTCCATCTAGTGTTAATACATTTGATAAGCAACATGAATGACTAACATTCTGTGCTACTTATTTAACCATGTCTGCCATCATTTGAAGAGCTATATTAGACCATTGGCACATTATAGCCACTGATCCTAAATTGGGTCCTAAACTACAATCCCCTCCGCTTATCAGCTTTCCCCGGAGCCCTATCTTAAGTGACTTACTTGTTTCTAATGATGTCATGTCATCCCTGGTTCAACAGGTGTTTTTAGATGTAGTGGATGTGTCAATTGTCACTGTTTGATTCTGGGTGACACATTTTATCATTCTTATCTTGAGTGATTTTTCAGGATTCAACATTAATTGACAATTGACTCTAAATTTGTAGTATACATCATAGTATGTCCCTGTGAAAAAATGTATGGGCCGCATGCTCAAAGAGAGATTGGCCATGCATAGATGCTCCATTAAGAAAGCCATGAACATTATTGACAACAAAAATCCCCCCTATCCCCGTTGCTAGACATTTGGTTAAAAAAGGGCACAGGTTGTCAGATCTCCGCTGTATGTCTGTGGCCCATATCCCCACATTGAGAAGATGTAGGGATAGGAGTCGTCTCTTATTACAAAAGGAGGCTAAATTAATTTTCCTCTTTAAAGCTTTGGCTCTCAATCTATTAAGGGAAGAAGTTATCTTTACATGTTTCCTAGAATTAGCTTTGTATAATAACTTTTTTTTTCTCTTTGGGTGCTTAGGTGTCTTGTCATTTCTCTGCCTTTGATATTTTTGTGCTTTAATTTTAAATTTTTAGTTATATTACGTTCTTTGCTTCCCTCTGGTCTCCCCCATGGCTGTTACATAGTGTGCCCATCGGGAATATGTTTATCAGCGGTCACGGTTCCAGGGTGATTTTCCCTAATTAGTCCCTTCCTCCTACCCACTTATTACGGGTACCTCCTGCTGTGGTGAGACTTCTGGTTGCTTGTCCAGGCATTCCACTTCTGGAACACATGATGGAATGGGAAGACCTGATTTGGGGAGTGCCATTGCATTTTTTTTATATATATGTGTTTTGTGTGTGCTTTTGTTATGCTGCTTTGTCCCTTATGTCCCCTGATGATGGTGCGTAAGTGCACCAAAACGACTGTCGTCGGAATGGGATTCTACCAGTTGGATGAATAAGTTATTGCATTTTTTCCTGTTAAAGTGCAGACAAGACAGCGCTTGTTATATCAGATATTTAAATTACCAGAATGACTTAACACAATAATGGTGGAACGATTGGTATTAAAACATTATCTTTACTGAAACCCCTTTCACATCACCACCAAATACCCAGTATTTTATGCTGATGTGAAACCACCTTCTCAAAAAAAGAAGGGTTATTTTTCAACCCGGGTTTATCACATTGCCTCCCGATTGTTTAGATTTGTTTACTGTTGCTATGGCAACAGTAAACAAATCTGTTTTTAGTGCTGGAGTATAAAAAAAATATGCAATGCATAGGGCATGCTGATGCTTGTAGTGCTAGGGAGAACCACAAGCGTCAGCATGCCCTGTCATCCTGTGTTAAACACAAAATAGTAATGCCCCTGCTAGCTACATAATAAATTATAGGGCTGACCCATAACATAAAAAAAAATACTTAACATTTAATGCCCTTAATATAAAAAAAAATACTTAAAATTTAATGCCCCTAATACAGTGGTTCCCAAACTTTCTCAGTTCGAGGCACCCTTAGGATCTCCATATTTTTTTTCAAGGCACCCCTAAGACAAAAATACAATAGAATACAATAGGAAATAGAAACATTCCGAGGCACCCCAGTGAGAGCGTCGCGGCACCCCTGGGAGCCACGGCGCACAGTTTGGGAATCACTGCCCTAATATAAGAAAATACTTTACATTTAGTGCCCCTAATATAAAAAAAAATACTTAACATTACATGCAGCACTACTTTACTGGTTTGAACCTCAAATTTGATATTATTGACTGTTCTAATGTTCCCAGCTATAGAATTCTTTGCAATGTTTATGTGTTTTTCACTGATTGTGATATTTTTTATTCTGTATATGCATTTTTTTATATATGCTTTTTTTTTATTAGTAAAGATAATGTTTTAATACTAATTGCTCCACCGTTATTGTGTTCAGCCATTCTGGTAATTTAAATATCTGATATTACAAGCGCTGCGTTATATGCACTTTAAAAGTTTTTAATATATTCCTGATCATTGGTCAGCGCAGGTTTATACTGCAGATGCCTCTCAGTATACCCACTTTACCAGTACAGGATCAGAATTAGGCCAATGAGTGAGACACAGCAGCTGTTGCTCAATGACCAGCAGCCAGGAGACATGAAAGGAGGGATCACAGTTTACAGTTGCCAGGGAGTGGTACTAGCCGTTGCTACAGTGCAACAGACAGCCAATCTCAAGGCTGCTTGTTGCTGAGTGGGATGGTGGAGGCAGCCTCATGATGGCTGCCTGTTTCTTTGTGGTATCGTCTGTTACCGTTCCCTGGCAACTGTAAGCTGATCTCTTTCCTGTCTCTGTGGGGCTGCTGACTACAGCAGGGTTGCTGACTTTTTAAAGCTTCCCTCCAGGAGAACCCGGAGGGAAGCCATAGATTTCTGCAGAGGGCGGGGCTTAATTACGTGATTTATACAAACACCCCTGTCAATCACTCCTGTAATCTCTAGCGTTTCAGGAGATGGGCGGTGCTTCATAACATCATCAAGCTCCGCACAACCCTAGTAACGCTAGGGATTACAGTAGTAATTGATTGCTGGTGGGGCTTGCGGGAATTTTGCCAGCTCTCCCGGGATGCCAGGAGAACTGCCCAAATTTCGGGAGTCTCCCGGATATTCCGGGCCTGTGTGTCCGAATACGGTTTTTATCTTTAAAAAATAATGTAAGTGTCCAGTTTTACTACCGAGAGCAGGGAGGGCAGGGGGCGAGCACTCTCTGCTACACAATTGTACCTACAGATCCTCGCACATACGTGATGCGTGCGGGGGTCTGGATCTGCCCCAATGTCTTTATAATGACCTAATGAAGGTCAAATGGTGAATTGTTTTTTGCTAAAAACTGTCTAAAATGTGCACATTTGGAGAAAGATTTTGCTATTTCAGTCCCTATTCCCATTTCGATTTTCACATACTTTCTCATTCATTTAACACCTTTACTCTGTTAGTTTACTAAATGTTCCATCTTGCTTTTTAATTCTTCGGCTGGATTTGCTCTTTCTTCCAATTCATTTCACAGGACTGCAATTTATTTTTTTTTATCATTAAACCATCCATGCTACAGGCTTTATTACACTCAGATGATTCTGCAGACTTGCTATGTTTCTTTATTCTGAAGTAATTCTGTTAATTAAAGCACTTATATATTCCAGAGACCCAGTTTTTTTTTCTGAAGAGAGTACCTTTTGCAGGATCATTTCCTCTTAATTCATTGTCATTATCTTCTTGACTACTGAAGTACTCATTATTAATGATTAAAGCAGATTTGGAACTCAATCTGCCATTGGTTTTTGTTTCTGCGAACTATGATGATATGATGTTATTCTTGACCACAAACTAACCAATCAACTTTGAGAGATAGTCAAGAGTGTCACGAAATAGAGCAGCTCCCATCTTCTTCACTTTTGGAGCTTGCTGCACATATTTTCTCAAAACAATGCAATAAAATATCCTAACTGCAGGATATAGCACTAAACACTTTGCAACAAGCTTAAGTATTGAAGTTATCACTTACCATTTGCATCTAGAGATGCTTTTGTTCTCTTTTCTAGCTTGTGTTCAAATACAGGAAGCAGTGGCGCACCCAGGGGGGGTTTCCAGTTGCCCAGAAACCCCCTTTTACATCCTGAAAGAAAAAAAATTCAAAATAAAACATTTACTGTAGTGCGCAGCTGCCGCTCAGTGTATGTTAGGATCAGACTGTCAGACTGTCTCCTCTAAGTAACGGAAATGCTGCTGCAGCTGGTGTCTTACAGAGAAACAGTGAGTTTGCCAATCATAACATACACAGAGCAGTCGGCAGTGTGCTGGCTGCTCTGTGTATGTTA
>WWET01004905.1:9113-74720 GCA_011038615.1 Limnodynastes dumerilii
TTGTGATTGTTTATTTCAATAGTGTACATATCAGTGGCTTCTCAACCAGTGTGCTACTGTTGGTACGTGGGACAGAGTGCCTGGTAGTATGCAAAGTGGCATGACAGAGTTTTAAGGATATAGCAGCACCCTATTGTATTTATTGTTTAACCTGGAGCGACGCTTTACTTAAAATAATAATACTTTTAAACAAGTGTGATGCTGAATATCTTATATTAAAAAGTAAAAATTCTAAATCATTGCAAAAATGTAATGCATGCAGAAAATATTCAGAACTGTTACTTTACATCCTGTTAAATAATAATAAAAAAAAATAATTCACACTTTTTCCAGCTTTATTTTCACATCTCATTCAACTCGCAAATAAAAAGGTATCACTTATAAAACGTAATTATAAAAATGAAAAATTTTCAGTTCCTTGACTTAATACTTTGTCGGCGTTTACTACAGGTAATGTAACACTCTGGTAATGTATCTACCAGCAACAGGTACAAAAACGTGAAATTTTTTTTCCCTATTCCTTTGTGGATTTGTTAAGTTCTGTGGTGAGCAGCAATGGCCTTCTCTCATATCCATCCACAAGTAATTAATCCCATTTAGGTCAGGGCTCTCAAGGACTTACACTTTCCAGTCGTTGAACCAATGCATGATTTTCTTGGTAGTACGTTTAAGCTTTTTATTCTGGACAGTAAAGCGCTTGCCCATCTTCAGCTGTCAAGCAAGTTTTCCTTTAAGAAATTGGGTGTACCTTGCATCATCCTGCTTCCTTCAGTCCAAACCAATTGCCTAGTCTCTGTGGAACAGAACAGCCTCAAATCTTGTTTCCACTACACAGCACTTGTAGTTCAGTCCTAGCATAGAAAGTGACAGCAGATAAGATCTACTTTGCCCATCAAATATGCCAATTTTTTTTCTTTTTAAACCATTTAGACCCTAAACCCTATTTGACCCAAAATTTAGTCTAAGATTTAGGATATCCTTATATTTGTCCCAAACATTTTTACATGCCAATGTTGTGTTAGCCTATACCACCTCTGATTTTAAATAAGACAATGACTTGTAAATCCAAGGTGAAAAAATAAGAATGGAATTCAGTGAATGATCCTGAGAATGGTTACAGTAATGGTTACATAGCCTTTTATCAGTTTTATGTTACGGGGCAGAATAGCATATGTTATGACTTACATAGAAAAGTTGATTGAAGTTGTTTTTGTTATGTATACCCTGTATCACTTAAGTAACTTGTTAGTAAGAATGGCATTGAGTTTAAACTTAGAACATTTTGCAACTCTTGCCTTAGAAAGATTACACACAGTGCATCTGATAAGTTTATGATGATAATAGAGAAACATGATGTAAACCTCTGCATAGACTATAATAATTCTTCATCATCCATATGCATGGTTTCTTACTTATGAAGTCTTCTTTTATTTTGGAAAGTAGTCTTCATGCAAACAAGTCTATGGTCACAATACAAAATGATGTCAAATACAAGATCCTTTTGCTAACCTACAAGGGCATCAATATGACTGCACCTGCATACATATCCTCACTCATATCAAGATATATCCCAGCTTGTGCTCTTAGATCCTTACAGGATATACAGCTCTCCTCCACACTAAACAAATGCTCGGATTCCTGATTACAGGACTTCTCCCGGGCTGCACCCACTCTCTGGAATAACCTTCCTTACCCACTAAGACTATCCTCTTCTCTCCAAACTTTCAAGCGCTCCCTCAAAACTCACTTCTTCAGACAAGCTTATCAAATTCCACAACCTACTTAACATTTGTCTACACCATGAGTAAACCTAACTTGTTCTCTTTCATTCTTTACTAAAATTCCCCTTATTTCTGTTACTAACACTGCTGCGTGACTGGATCACACAGAGCACTGAGCACTTTTACCATGCAATCTGGCTGGTCCGTTGTGTCATTTTATAGCACTTTCCCTTATGTATCAATCCCTTATATCCTATAGAGTGTAAGCCTGTGGCAGGGCCCTCTTACCCACCCAGTCTGTCTGTTACCACCCAGTCCTGTTATAATGATTGTTAAAATTTTAAAGCGCTACGTAATCTGATGGCGCTATATAAAAACCTATTAATAAATAAATAAAATATTCCTGTACTATTTTCTTTTGTGCTATACTATTACAAGACACTGGAGGGCAGCAGTTACCTAGTATTTTAATTTTTTTTTTAAAGGGAGAAAAGTATTGAAACACCAAGGTATGCAAAGAAATTAGAAATTAGTAGGTTTAGAGGAAACATGAGGAACTTTGCCTCTCTGAAATGGTAGTTGATAAGTGAAATTATTTCCTATAAGAGGTTGTAAAGGCAAACAGAGAACAATTTAGATATGCTTAAATATAAGGATCAAATAGGATTTAAAATTTTAAAATAATTGTTGCAGAATAGTTGGCTTGGCTAGATGCCTGGGATGACAAGAGTGTTAAAGGAAAATGCAAACATTACAATATAACATTCTGTCTTCCGAATAGTTAGAATTTTTTTTAGATTGCTAGGATGGGAAAACACCTGCTTTTCGTGTTTGCAAATGCACTGCAATATAGACACCAATCTGGATCCGTGCAATCCATTCACCTGTTTTTATTTTATGTTCCTTTGCATTGCTGGTGGCAGAGTGATTGCAAGCACTAAGCATGTAGGGGGATCGATGGTATTTTTATAGTAAAGACATGACTTACGTGCACAGCCTTATCTAGAAAATCTTAAGTTAGGGATCTTAAAGTCTGTGCAAGTAGGAGGTGCTCCAAATGTAGTGCCAGTGGAATTCTAGATCCAGTCTATTGTTTTTCCATGCCTTTACTTCATAATTTCAGAAGGGAAAAGTTAGTACAATAAAGCTATCACCAACATTTCTCACTCATCTGGGGAACTGCGACAATGGCTGGGAGAGGTACACTGGAGCTGGGCACGTGACAGTTAAATTAACTGTTGAAACTTCTCCCCACTCCAACACCCCTGAAGCCTTAGTTTTTTTCAAGTGCCTACGGAGTTGGGCACATTTAGATGAACTGCCTTCAGCTTCTGGGCCGTATGCAAATGCTGCCGGAGTTTTCAGAAAAGTGCTACTGTACATGCGCAGTAATTTTGTAACGTAATCTACGTTACTTCTTGCAACGTAGATTGCGTATACGCGGTCTTAAAGATACGCAATCTACGTTACGTTGCGTAATGTAGATATCGTAACTAAATTACTGCGCATACATAGTAGTTCATATCGGTAAACTCCGGTCGCATATGCAATGCGGCCGGAGGTCTGAATACGGCCCTTGGGCTCCATTTACTAAATGATGAAGATTTCGTTTTCAAGAGATAAAGACCGTTTTCCCCTGAAAATGGTCTTTATCTCCATAAAACACAGTCTTCATCATTTACAAAGCTATGATCGCCATGGAAACTATGGCGATCATCAGCTTCTGCACTCACGATTGCCGGCCCGCTCTAATGAATGCGGGCTGGCTGATCATTATATTTGCTAAGTGTCGGCTTGGATTTTAAAAACACGCGCTGATACGTTAAATAACGCCATCTGAAGATGGCGTTAGGGTAGGTATTACAGCAGTTCCCCCATATATCATCTTTTTCCTCCCCCTAATAGGTGTTATTAGGGGGAGGAAAAGGGGGGTATTTATCGGAAGACCGCTGGAATACAAACCACAAATGAAAATGTACAAAAAAAATAAAAAATAAATTATGTACATTAAATAGTAAATTATTAATAAAAATACTTTCAAATAATAATAAAAAAAAAAGAACAATACAAAATAAACAGTTTACTTACCTGTCCTGGCATCGCTTCTTCTTCGGAGACTCGCGATTCAAACTTACGCTCTTAGCGAATTTACGCTCCTAACCGCTACGTAGACGGCGTTGCACTATTACTACGCATGCGCAGTTTTGCGAATTTTTTAGGATCTTAAATATACGCTCCTAAGTGCCGTGGAAATCGTATCTCTGAATCAGGCCCTCTGTTCTCTTTCTCAGGTCCCCTTTATGGAGGACCTCTTCTCCGGTGACTGGGGTGTCAGACATAATTTTTTGTCACAATTTTTGTTTTATTTCCTTTTTCTGTTGCAATAGGAATCCTAATATGTTTTCTGTGTAAAGCTGTTACGTGGGATAAGGGATTGAGTTCAAAACCCAAATCTACCATAGATATTGCAGATGCCAAGCATCGGAAAGACCAGGGTGCTGCTTTAGTCTCGGATAGTGAGGATCCTTCTTGAGAAGAGGATACTTTTTCCTCTCAGGACATTAAGAAGTTAATATCACTGACAAGGATAATTCTCCCAAAAAGAAGTTTCCTTCTAAGAGTAAAAAGAAGAAATCAGTAGCCTTCCCTCCTTCTCCTCAGCTGCAGGAAATAATTCAAGAATCCTGTGGATAATTCAGGAACTGTGGATGTTGCTAAATGGGAGCAACCTCCAAGGGTGGATGCTCTGATAGCTAGGCTTTCAAAACCCATCACAATGCCTGTCCCTTGGCAGTAATTAAGGATACTTTGGATAGAAGGTGTTACACCTATCTAAAAACGCTTTACACAGTCAGGTTCATTGCTTGCTGTCTTCTGCTTGGGTAGCTAAGGCCATGAAAAAATGATCTGAAATGCTCATTCACGGTTTGTGTGCGGGTTCTCCCTTGGAAGAACTCATTCTCTTTGGTAAACATCTTAAGGAAGCAGCAGAATAGATTACTGATGCTTTAATGGATACTGTGGCATCTTCTTCTAGGGCATCTAATTTATCAGTAGTTGTACAGAGGTTTCTGTGACTTTGTTCTTTTTAGGCAGATTCTGACTGTAAGGGCCAGATTTACTAAACTGCAGGGTTTGAAAGAGTGAAGATGTTGCCCATAGCAACCAATCAGATTTTAGCTGACATAAAAAGAAAGTGAAAGCTAGAATCTGGTTGCTATAGACAACGTCTCCACTTTTTCAAACCCACAGCTTAGTAAATGTGGCCCTTAGAATTCAAACACTACTGCATTTAAAGGATAAACGGTACCGGATGACATAGGTAAGCTGGACTTGGTATGTCTTGGCAACTAGCTGTGGCAGAGCAGGTTCTGGGAAATACGGATGCGGCGACCAGGGCGGAGTCTAACGGTAATCTGGTCTTCACTAGAGCCCCTAATGGTGGGGATAGTCTGGGCTGCAAGAAAACCTGCAGGTCGCAGCCCCTGGAGCAACGCCCGGGAGAGGAAGTATGAATCAAAGTAGGAAATTGGAAAGCCAGAAGCAAGATGGTGTAAGTAGCGGGAAATAGACTGGGTCAGAAGAGACTGACCAGTAACAAACAACGTGGAACGAATAACAGAGACCATGGACGAGAAGGGGTTAACATGACAGACAGGACAAATGGACAAACCAGGGCGCACACACACCAGTGGGGACCCCAAGGGGCCCACAGAGACAAGCACACAGGAAAGGCAGGGAACAAACAAGCAGAATTAAACACTAAGGAGGGAGAAAGGGTACTGAGACACTGAGAGGAGGGAGGCAAGGAGCAAGACTGGATAAAATGGGGCACTCGTGAATGCAAGAAACTGCACAAAAGCAAGAGAGAGAGAGATATGGGCAGGCACAGATACTGCAAACACATTCTATAACCGGCACTTGCCAGGAGGCAGTGCTGAACTTAGATAGAGGCTGCTAGCCTCTGATTGGATAGCAGCCAACCATCCTCCAACTGGGACGTCCACCATCAAGGGAGAAGACATATCATGTAAAAGAGACGGGAGCGCACGCCCACCTGAGGCATGCGGCAACGCTCCCACGTGACCTTGACTGGTATGTTAGATGGAGTGAGGAGAGGCATATGGCGAGTGAGAGCCTTGGACGAGAGGACCGGGAGGGGTGAGTACTAGCACGGCATGTCACAATATTGTTGTTTAACCCACTATTCTTTGTGCAGTAGATTTGATTCTCTGTGTCCTCCGAAGTTCCCCTCCACTGCTTCTTTAAAACATTGTGTGGTTTTCTTTTTTAACACACACCTTATTTGTGTGTGTTGTGCCTGGTCCCAAAGGCCAGATCACTGCAAATTGCTGGGAATGGAATAATTTCAGGCCCTTCAGTAAGGTGAGGTGGGGGATAATGTAGGGGAAAAATGCCTGATATGAGACAAAAGATTTGTCCATTTCTTGGGATTTCAATATGATTCAGCTTCTTACTAGACCCAGCACATAAAGTGTCCTCTTTGTAAGTCTTTTTCATATTCATCCTTTTAATTTAAAAGAAAGTGTTTGCATGTATTATATGCCATTTTGTTATAATTTTTGTACTATAAGCATTGTGGTGTTTATTCATATTAATTATCAATTAATAATTTTTTGTCTCTGTCTTCTCACAAATTCTAATATTATAATTATGATTGTCTATTTATAAGGCGCCACAAGGTGTCTGCAGCGCCATACAAAATACAACAACAAGGAGAGGCCAAGTTAGATGTGAGAGGAAGATAAGCCTAGAAGCAGCATTGAGTATAGATTGAAGGGGGGCAAGAAGGGAAAGCGGGAGACCAACAAGGAGGAGGTTACAGTAGTATTTTTGTGATATGACTAGAGAATGTATGAGGCTTCTGGTAGCTTGATTGGTAAGAAAGGGACAGATGCATGCAATGTTGCGTGGGTGGAAATGACAAGAATGAGAGAGGGCATGGATGTGAGGTAAAAAGGAAAGTGAGGAGTCAAGGATGACAATTAGGCAGCAAACTTGAGGGGAGGTATCACCAATGGTTATGGTGATGGAGATGGGTGAGGAAATCCTAGGGAGAGGCCATCTATGTGCAAGATACTGGGAAATCTTAAAAGAGAAGGGTTGAGGTCAGGGGAGGAAAGGTAAATTTGGGTGTTATCAGCGTTGATGTGGTAGTTGAAACCAAAGGAGCTGATAAGGTTACCTACAGAGGAGGTGTAAAGGGAGAAGAGAAGTGTAGAGTAGTTTAAAGAAAGAACTGAAGGCCTCCTGGGTTAGTTTGTATGCTATCGGAATAAACCTTTGTGGGGGCAGAGATAACTAACACATAGTCGGACTGATCCAGAGCTTCCAAAGTGAGTACTGCACATGCTCACAACAGGGGTGTGCACAAAAAGATGGGCACAAGGCTCATCATCTGACTATGTCTGTATCTGACAGCATTTCGCTAGTGGAATGGGGAGTTCAATGATATAAAAATGAGAAAGGGGCATTTTTCTCATTTAAATATGTGCAGTAGCTGTACATTGTTCCTGTGCTTACGTGAAAAGCCTCCCTCATCCCAGGGGATGGTGTAAGTGGAAGCCGTAGGTACATGTTAAAGAGAAAAAAAACATAAATAAATAAATTTAAAAATTATATTAATAAACCCACATTGCGACAGGGCTTGCTAATGCTTGTAGCACTAGCATGCCCAAGGATTCCAAGCCATGCTGGCATTCGGGGAATCACAAGCATGCCCTGCCATCCAGAAATGCTGGCACTGTGGTATATTTATAACCACTGAAAGCGTGGACACATCTCTCATCTGACAGCATATACTCATTAGCGGCTGGGATGTCCTGACAGCAGGACATTTATCAGCACCTGTACAGGGTTTTTTTTATTTTGGTAAGACTTCCACAGGATTAAAAGCTTGGAAGACTGGATCCTTTACAGATGAAGATAACTTCCAAGCTAGTAAGTATGATTTTATTGTTGAATTTTTTTTTATTTTTGAATTGATTGGGTTGTTTTTTTACTGTAACAGGTCAACCTTTATTTTTATAAATTATTACTGGGGACATTAGAGGCCGCAGCGGGCTCTGGATTGCAGGGCATGCTGGCGTTTGTGGTTCCCCAAGTGTCAGCATGCCCTGGCATTCTTGGGCATGCTGGTTCTTATAGTACTACACAATCTGTCCTAATTTATTTATTTATATCAGCAAGGATGGGTACATTAGTTTTAAAAATATTTTTATTAATACACATACATTTTTTTTAAATACCCAGCACGGCTGGTGCTCCTACAGCTCCGACTACAGGCATTACATTACTGTGCTTTCTTTATGCCTGCTATTCAGAGTTTCGTTTTTCTGCTGACATAGGACGTATCTGTCTGGATAGGACATATAGTGGATCCGCTAAAATTCGGGATCAGGCCTAGTGTGTGGGGTAAACAGGAGAAATATAACACAGGCCAAGTGGTGTTTTTGATTTACACTTTGTTACATATAGGACAGATGTCGTCTAAGACATATGTATTTTTGCCTTCAATGACATTTGACACTCCGAGGTACTTTTAAAGTTAGTTAGCCAAATCTAAAAAGAAGAGCCGTTCATTTAAAAAAATAAACGTTTAGGAAAGAGGGTTGCCCAAAAAATAGTTTAAAAAAATTCTCCATACTTTTGCATATTTTAGTCAAATAATGAACAGCTTTATTTTTGCAGCTGCTGTCCATCTAACAGTTTGCAAGAATAAACATCATTCAGACTTAAGGTCGTTTTACGTACACAAACGTACCTGAGCTAAGTATAATACCCTCCCCCTGGCAACCACATAACTTATTACTGATTTACGTGTTCAGAACCCTACATTAACTTTTCCTTGCTTATCTCTGGTCCTACATATCACCTTGTCGGACGTAAGTGCTTAAACCAGCCCATACTGTACAATTTAAATAAACAGAAAATACAGTGCTGCGCTAATGATTATATTCAAAATGAAAAGAAAATGCCACTGTTTTTTCTGTTTGTTTTTCTTAAGATTGACCTCTTTAAAGTGCAGATGTTCTTGATTGAATATTTATTTGTATAATTTAATTTATAATATATACCTTTTATTTTATTAATTTTCAATATAATTACACTCATTTGTGGTGCCTTAAGAATTGTATTTACTGTATGTATAATACATGTGCGATAGGTCTGATGGCTTGTGATGTGATGAGTCTGTTGGCTTCCAAAAATGAATGGGTAAGTATGCTGCTCAGCATACTTACCCATTCAAAAAGAAAAAAAATCGCAAATGGCTGCCTTTTCTAAATAGAGACAGCTAAAAATAAGCTCTGGCCAACAAAATAACATTGTACCAGTAAAGTTGGTTACTATCTGTGTGCAGTAAGCGAAAGTAAAGATATATCCCTTTATGCGAAGAATACAATTAATTTGATTCTCCCTGAAATCAACATGGTTTTTCCCAGGTGCAATATTTCTCTCTTATTTTCAAACTCATCTGGTCCATAACCTCCCTTCATTCTTGTATAATTCAATTCTCACCTTACTTTTCCTGGTTAAGCTTGTTTCCCAAAATTATATACTAGCCTAATAGTCTTTCTTTACTATATAAAGATGAATAATGAATAAATAATAATAATAAATAGATAGTTATAGAATTTGTACCCAAAAGTCAGTGGGCCTGATTCAATTGGCGGCGTTATTTTCAAAAATTTTGCGACAGAAAAAATACGACGCTATCGCCAGTCATTTAGCGTAAAAAATACACTAATGCAATAGTTTTTTATCACTGCGAATAAAGAGCAGGCAGCGAACGAGAAATTTAACACAATTTAAAAAAAAAACTTTTTTGAACGTCGCAACTCACTTCCTTCTAGCAGGAAGTGCCCAGCGCTAATGACAGGTTCACTGTCATTGGCCAGTGTCTGAAATATCGTTCTCACGATATTTCAGACACTGGCCAATAACCTGTCATTAGCATCGGGTACTTCCTGCTAGCAGGAGGTGATTTGTGACGTTCTGTTTTAGCAAAGCGGTAAAAAAATACATTGAATCAACAAATTTTTACCGTTCAATTGCCGACGAAGGCGTCGTATTTTTTCAGACGCAATCTTTTTGAAAATATCCCCTGGCACGCGGCTCCTGGGAGCCATGGGCATGCTGATGCTTGTAGTTCTACAAACATCAGCATGCCCTGTCGGGGCACAAGACAGGGCATCGTTAAAAATCCGCACTTCTCATAGGGGCGAATTTTTAATTAATGCTATCGGTAAAAAAAGGCTGCAAAATAATTGAATATAAAAAAAAAAATACAGCCCGTTATTTTGCAAAAAATAGCGTTAAAAATACGCCAGCGAACGTTTTTACCTCAATTGAATCGGGCCCAATATGTATTCAAAAACAAATATTAAGAAACCTATTTATTGAGCTAGCCACATCCTATTTAAGGATAGCATGTTAAGGTGCTATACATTTTACTTGTAGATAGCCTAATAATACACAGCATTATGTCTTCAAATAACTTAAAATTCACTTTAACTTATTAAGATGGTACACCCGCTGTACCCGCTGTATTCCCATTGTGCCATCTTTAACTTTCTTGCAAATGCCTTTTGAACTTAAGGACACAAGAAGACCTTCATTCTGTCCTCTGTCTAAATTTTTCAATTGGAAGCCTTCAACAACCTGCTGCCATCCAAAAATAAGGGCATAGTCCTCCATCTGCAATGGGTGTGAACAAAGCTATATTAGAAAACAAAATTAACTGAGAGGTACCTAATGTAAAATCTAGAATGTAATAAATGATATACTATATCTAACTGAAAAGTGGGCATATTTATAAAGCAGCACCATGTAGAGAGGAACTGATTTATCAGGAGAACATAACTCTTTATTATTGCTCCTTCTCACTAACAAAACCTTTATTTGATAAATAGATAAGAGAAGGTCAAAACTCTAGAATTAGAAACAGAATATTTAGAAAAATGACTGGTACCTTTTTTTTAATCATCATTTGTATAGAGAAAATGATATACAATTAACCAAAATATCTGATTACACTTAGATCAAACAGACAAAATAATGAGATGAGAACATAAAATAGGAAGAGAAAATATGAAAATTTTAAAAATGATCCGCAAAGAAAAATTTAAACCATTCAGAATGGACAATATGAGATTTAATACCCAATATGAAAATAAAAGCGATGCAAAAAACATAGGACCGGATTCACAGATACGTGTGAAATAAGTACGCACAAATTCGCAAATATATGCACTTACATTGCAAGGCAACACCTAGGACACTCCTCTTGCTTGGACGGATTTTTGGTGACTTACACTTCCATAGGGCATCCATAACTCTACGGGCGTATTTACGTGCCTAAGTTGATTAGGTACGTGCGTACATTACTAATTGCGCCCTCAAAAGTCCATTTAAATTCCTCACCCATTTTCACGTAACTTCACACGTATAGAAGAAAACCACGCCCCTCCGTATGTATGGCACTAAGTACGATTTTAAAATCCGTGCCTAATGGACTTCCATGCCTAAATCCTACGTAACTTTTACTACGCATGTGCAGTTAATCCGATCCTAAAAATACGCACGAAAAAGTTGCAAAATCGTATCTGTGAATCCGGCCCATAGAGTTGAAAGCCATTATATGTATTACAGTGGCAACCGCAGGATTTGGAAAGGTGGGTTTCCAATGTGTGTAATACATGTGGGGTATATTAGCATACTTCCCAACATTTTGGAGCCTGAAAACTGGACAAATAAGCTCCACTCCCATTCCGCCCAAGCTCTTCCCCCATTCCGCCCCCATTCTTATGCTGCATGGAGCAAAAATTTAAATAATAATATAAAAAAGCAAAAGAAATGCCTGTCTCCAGTTTAGCCCACTTATCGGGATAAACTGGAAAGCCGTCGGGACAGTCGAAGAAAATTGGGACTGTCTTGCTGGAATCGGGACAGTTGGGAGGTATGTATTAGGGGTCTGGACATGTCCCACATATGCCAATTCCAAACCCACAATATACCCCACAAAATACTAAAATGATCCGTAGCCTTTGAGTGTGTGTAAGTTACGGAATTAGACTGTTATGTTGCAGAGGTTGATGTGAAGGACTGTTTAATATTGTAAAGAGCTACTTAATGTGATGGCACTGTTAAAAAGAACAAACATACGTAAAATGACAATACTGGTTGTAGTTTCTGACTGCCAAACATCCATTAACTTTGAGAAAGAAGGAACTTTATAATGTAGATTTGAAAATAATAGGAATTGCATTGGTTATTGGCTGTAACAAGTCCTGTTTTTTATATATTTTTTAGCTTATTTATAAGTTTTTTCTTTTACACATTAAAATAGTAGTTTTATTTTAAGGTACACATCTAATAGCAATAGTAGATTACATTACACAATGGTCCAGAGCTTGTGTCAGTACATAAGTACTGTTGAATTTGTTTGACCCATTCACTATCCCCCACCTGCTTCCCTATTGCAGCACAGGTAATTACCATTTTCCTCTGTCATTCTGCCCCACATGTCTGCGAAGCTACGCCCATTTTGCCGCACCAGCAAAGCCCTACCCCTTTTTAAAATTTGCCATTTTTGGGGCTATTTTCATTTTTTTTTGTAAATGTTCAATGTGTGAGGTTTCTGGGCATCCAGAAACCCCTCCTGGGTGTGCCACTGTATTAAAGTTTTTATTTATACTAGTGGCAAGGAGGTACAAACTAAAAAAGGTGAATATAGTGAAGGAAGCAGACCTAAATAATGACAAGGTCATCAATCACAGCTGGTGGTTTTCATAATGAATACTGATGACTACCTCTCTGGCAGATATTTAATATAAATGTTAATAATAAGTTAAAGTTTGACCCTACATTACAGTTTTAGCATTAATATAATTCCTTAACACAAGGAGCATTGGCTGTGGGGCTCAGTGTTTAGACAGGTTTTTGACTTTTTAATAGAGCTGCACACATTTATACCTACTTCTTGTTTGATACCAGTGATTCATAAATCTTTGTCCTCTCCCTTGGGTAGTCTAGTTATATCCTGAACTTATACATTTTATGTTGATTCTTTTCTTATCAGAGCTACCACTTATTGTTTTTGAATCTTACAACAGAGGGAGGATCATTTTTGTTTTACATGTGATTGAAACAGTATTTGAAAGGTGTTACTATGAGAAGCCAACAGGGTGATTTCTTTTTATCTCCAATCTATATTATTTTATCCCAGAATTACTTTGTTTTCAATTAAACCTTGAATTTACATGTTCTCAGATTTACTCTGAGTTTTTCATATCTATATATGGGGCACACTGAGGAACACCTGATCTTGGTCCCTTTAGAGCGGATCTGGTTCTCTCTGGACAGTTCATTGATGTTCTTTTTTTGTTATTTGGTGGGGAGGTGACTCATTTGTACACTTTATTGATTATTTAAAATTCAATTCTTTTTGTTTGAAATCCACTTATAGTTACAGTAAAACAGGGATCTGCCCTCTCAATACCCAATAATCAGATTAGTAGATAAACTTATCCCTCACGCCAAAAATATGCTGGTAGTTTAATTGGCTGCTTAATAAATTATCTCTAGAGTGTGTGTGTGCGTTTATGTCTGTGTTAGAATGTAGCTCTATTGGGGCAGGGACTGATGTTAATATTAAATATTCTCTGTAAAGTGCTACATAATTTGATAGCGCTATATAAAAACCTGTTAATAAATAAATAATTAAAAAGTAGATTCTTATAACTATTTGAAATTTCTAAGTAGCCAATTATTGTATAAGTAGATTATCCCAAAGGGACACTTTCTTAGATTAAAACAAAATTATATTTTTCCAATCAAAAGATATGTTTGTTATTTAACAAAGGATAGAGATTCTGTGTGAAAACTGAATTGTATAGAATTATTGTGTAAAAAAATTATAGGAAACCGTAGCAAAAAAAGTCAGGCAACACAGGAGACAGGACCGGATTCACAGATCCGGTGTGAGTTAGATGCGGACAGACCCTCTTCCTCGCCCTCCCTGGCATTACGCCTCGGGGAGGGTTTATTTTTAACTAAAATACCGAACTGGTACATAGATTGTGTAAAGGACCTACTACACATGTGCAGTAAGTCCTTTACTACGGATACGCACCTAAGAAGCGACTGCTTCTTAGGCGTGAATCTCGCCCACAGTTTTTAGAATAAAGTTTATTTCTAGGTAAAAATTATATCCAATGGATATCAAAATGTTTTAAAATAGAAATCATAAATTGTTGAGACTAGTTATGGCTTTGAATTATTTGCTTTTTGGCCTAAACTGCCTTCTACCTCTCTACCCAGGATGCAATGTTAAATATTTCCATAAATAGACATTATATGATTTTTTACTATTATGCACTCCTCGCTTTTAGTTGGATACACAATTTGTTGGGTTTCTGCTACTCACCTTTACAGGTATATCTCATTAAAATATTTAATAAATATTTTTGCATAAGCCACCTGCTTTTTTTTGCTTTGATGGAGGTACTGAATGGCTTTACCAGCTTATTCATATGTTGACCTTGATGTCAGGCTCTCCTACTACAGCCCATAGAGGGCCCGAATCAATTTCCCTCGCACCCACGTTATTTGCGGTGCGAAGCTAATTGTGCAAAAAAATTTTTTAAGTCGCACCTCATAGAGGTGTGCATAAAAATCTGCTACTGTAATAGATTGGAAAAAGCTCACCGCCAGCTTTTTCTCGTCTATCGCATTGCGTGAACGGAATTGAATCAGGCCCATAGAGTTTGTTTTCTAAGTGCGTGTTTTTGTAATATATATATTATAAATAACTTAAATTTTACTCTGCTTTCAAAGTAACCAAGAAGATATTTAAAATTGACATGTCCCTTATTTTGGTCTGCCGTTAACCTTACATTTTTACAGATGCACGAATAACTGTTATTTGCCATATTTTTTAATGCAAAAGGCTATTAACTGTGTTCTCCTTGATTTATGGCCAAACTGGCCATAAATAATTGGGAATATGTAAGCAGCTTTTTATCTCTTTTAGATTATTTCCTTATTTTTGCTTCCATACTAGTTTATATCCTTTTTATAGTCAATTATAAACATTCTCTTGTTGAATCACCTGCATTAATTACTCTGCATTGTAAGATAACATTGTTTAACAAAGGTTTATATGCTTTTACCAAGGAATTAATACATATTTTAATCATGAAAAATTGTGGTAAAATATCTTGTCCTACATAATTTGGTTATGGAACTTGACACATCATACACATAAAACTTGGAAAGAGATATACTTAACTAAACAATTGAGGAAGGCTACATACATTTATAGATGATAGATTTTTATATGTATTCCTTACCACTTCTTTTTGTTAAACATAATTTTTCTCCTCAATCAAATGTCCAATATGCACCCAGTATGTAAAACATTTTAAATAAGGTCAAAATAAAGCATAAACAAATAGATCTTTGTTAATAGCCTCCCTGTTTTTTAGTTTGAATAAGCCCTCCATTGATACTTATGATAGTGGGGAATATACTACAACATGCTATTTTGAATTACTGCCAAGCGACAGATCCTGCTTGCCTCCACAGTTAGTTATTGATGCCTGGCGTAACAGCTTTGTCCGGCTACCATTTATAAATACACATATTAGTGCTAGACACTACTTTAGTTTAAATGTGATCATAATTTGAGTACTAACTATTTTGGTTAAAAAATTATGAATCCCTTATGTTACAGTCTCTATACAGCTAAGGGCTACTGTATCATTTTGTACACGTCTTGTAACATTGTTGATATATAGGGCAAATGCCATTATCTCTACATATTAGGCAGTGTGTATTAGCTGCGTATAGATCATGTACTATTTTATTTCTGTTATAGGAGATCACACTTTGCTGCATTCTTTATTAGCCCTGTGCTGTTACTGACACTTTTTATAGTCACTAGTCATAGTCCTTCTTAAAAAGGAAACTACGCACAGGCAATGCACTCCCCGGCTAATCTCAATATCTCCCCCCTCCCACTTCTAACTAAGCACACCCCGATGCGGCATTAGGATGCCTCTATCTAACTAAACTACTAGAACATAGATTGCGTAAATGCGTAGTAGGTCATTTCAGTAATCTATGCACCTAAGAAGCAGAAGCTTCTTAGGTGTGAATACGGCTCAATGTCATTAAGGGGAGGTGCAGTAGGAAGGATATCACTGATTAACATCTATCCTCCTAAGAACAGAAATACTACTAGAGGAAGTTTACCCTCCTCTAGCATAGTATTGCTGTTCTTAAAAGGATGGATGTCAGTAAGTGACACCCATCCTATATTGCACTTTCCCCCCCTGCAAAGAATAAAACCAGTAGTTGTCATATAGTGTCCCCAGTAAAACAGGCTTTTTTTTCCCAAAATATTTTATTGGAAGTTATACAAGAAAAGTAGCAAAACTGAATCCAGTGATCAAGTTAACATACATAGAGATAACATTTATGCATTTGTGAGTACAATTCAAAATTTTTTATGCAATACAATTTCCCAGTAGGCACAGATTTCTTATCTTATACACCAGATATTATGATCAGAACTTCATTGTCACCAATCTTATCCCCTTTGAATATTAGGTTACATCAAAAGGGAGTGTTTCCGTTTAATAACTCTAAATTATACCAAGAGGTTAATTGGAAGGCTTTCCTCAATAAATCTCTAGAACCTTGTGTTAGGGTGTTTATATAGGGAAGCCAGGTGTCACAGAATTGTTTGACTAGTTTTTCTTTATTAAAAACAGAATGGAAGTTGCTCAATCAATTTATAGGTATATGTTAAACAGGTGCGTGAAAGGCAGGGGTTAATCTGCTTGCCACAGAAACAAAAGGAAAAAATAGCACACTGCCATAAACCAGTACCAAACTCTACTGTTATATCTGTAAAATAAAACACAGAAATGTTCGTTACACATTTGATCAAATATGTTTTTCTTTATTGTTTATAGTTGCTATCCAATCCATCTGATAAAAGTATGCCAATCTGCCTATCATCATGTTTAAAGATGGGGATTCTGGTGATATTCATTGTTTGAGAATTGCTCTTTCCCCCCCCCTGCCACAATTATTAGGAGCAATTTCCTGTTTCCTTTTGTTAGCATACCATATGTGTTCTGTTTATGTATATCCCAGAATACCCATTGTTTTCAGAATACATTTTTGCCATCGAGAAGGAAGTGGGTGTTTGGCATCGCAGCATGTCGTCTAGCCCCACCCACTCTCCATGTGATGGCATCAGGCGTAAAATCCTATCTATGTAACTTCGAGCTTGAATATAGGAATATAAAAGTATTTTAGCATCTGGGAATTTCTCTTGCACCTGTGCATATGTTAGCGGTTGTAGTGAATTTGGAGTCAGAATGTGTGAGACAAGGTATGAACTTTTCCCATTTTTCGGGTTAAATACTGTTGAGGGCACACCATTCCTAAACTCTGAATTGTTAGTCAGGGGTAGAAACACTGTGTAAATATGCAATAAGTTTAATTTGGAACGTATCTGTTTCCAAGACTTATATGTGACGTACAGTAAAGGGTTATCCTTTATCATAGATAAAATGTCTGTTGATTTTGTATGTAGTAAAGCTGCTAAGTGTATTTTTGGCATGAAGGCTTGATCTAATGTTGTGTTGGTAAATTTGTTAATGGCGTTTATCCAGCCAATTGCATATCTATTTTGGCTGCTAGATTATATTCCTGGATGTTAGGTAGATTGATTCCACGATTATTGCGAGGTTGTTGTAGTTTATATAAAGATGCTCTTGGTCTTCTATGGAACCAAATAAATGTTTGAAATGCCTTATTTAATCTTTGTAAATCTTGTTTTGGAAATAAAAATGGTAGCATTTGTATGTGATATAATATCCTTGGAAAACTGACCATTTTTATCAGGTGGCAACATCCCAGAAATGAAAGTGGCAGGTTCCTCCATGAGTGTAATTCTGAAATTATTTTGTTCAATTGTGTAATTATGTTGCACTGATATAATTGAGAATGGTGCTTTGGAATGTTCAAGCCGAAGTATTTTAAAGTATGTGTAACCCATTTAAAAGGAAACCAATCTCCCCATTCCCTCTGAGCTGCAGGCAAGAAAGCCATTGCTTCCGTTTTCTGTGTGTTAATGGTGAACCCTAAGACCTCTTTGTAGACTTCCAATTCGTTTACTATGGATGGAATTGCTTCTCTAAGATTATTAATTGTTAATTGTTATAAAAGCTTTAGGTTGGTGATAAATAGTGCGAAACATATGTACAAATTTTGGGCCAAAATATTGGAATTTAAATAACCGTGTGAGATGTGCCCAAGAAATACGGTCAAAGGCTTTATCAGCGTCTAAGCTAACTACTATGTTATGTCGTTCCCTAGCAATGTGAGTTTTTACCATTGCGGCTATTAGACGTATGTTATGTGTTGAGAGTCTACCCTTTGTAAAGCCTGTCTGTGCCTGATGTAATAATGTAGGTAGGAATTGTTGGAGCCTGGTGGCTAATATTTTAGTAATACATTTTTAATCCTGGTTTAGTAGAGATACAGGTTGATATGTCTGTACTGGTTCTTTATCTTTATTGGGCTTTAGAAGGAATATTATTCTGGCTAAATTAAATCCCTCTGGGGTCGGATTGCCTTCTAAGATAGAATTAAATAATGTAGTAAGTTGTGGTACCAAATGTTCTGACAATATTTTATAATATTCCAAACTCAAACCATCCGGTCAAAGAGATTTACCGTTTTTTTAGTGAGGCTATTGTGTGTTTAATTTCTAACTCCAAGAATGGGGCAGAAAGGATTTCCCTCTCAGTTGGTGTTAGTTTTCTAGGAGCTGATTCCTTGATAAACTGAATACCCTCCGAAAAGTTATCTGGTGGAGCTATAATTTCTGGTAGTAAGACAGAAATTCATTAGATATTTGGTTGGGGTCTAACATTGTCTGATGGGTATCTGATTTTAAGGATGTGATTCTTCTTTGTGAGGTGAAATTCCTAATTAAATTGGCAAGTAATTTTCCCGGTTTATTGCCCCCGCAAAAATATTTGTGTTTTTGAATATCTACATTAAATTGTGCCCGTTCTGTGCAGAGCGTGTCATATATGCTTTTAACTTCCTTGTATCGGGCTCTGGTCTCTACTGTGTCATGAAGCAGTAAATCAAATATGCCTTGGTGAGGTCCATATTTATTGAATGTAGTCTTTGGGTTATATTTTTCCTATGTTGTGTTACATATGATATTATATGACCTCTTATGACTGGTTTAGAAGCAGCCCAGAACAAATTTATGTCTAAATGTTCTACATTATCATCCATGTAATTAAGGAAATTATATTCCAGATGTTTTTTTAAATCGTCTGAATCACTCAAATATGCTGGAAATCTCCAATTGTATGATTTGTGTATGGGGATGTTCAAAGCTAATGTGAACCAAATCGGTGCATGATCTGAGATTATTATGTTTTCTATTTTAGTATTTATAATTCTATGTGTTAGTGATGTGGAAATCAACAAATAGTCAATTCGTGTTGAACAGTTGTGCGGATGCGACTAAAAAGTGTAGCACTTATCTATCGGATGCTGAAAACACCAAACATCTTCCAGATGAAGTTGATCCATAAGAAAATTTATAGGTGACATGCTGCGACAAGTTTCCCCTCTTTGTGTGGATTTATCCAGGACCGGATTTCTTGTGGTGTTAAAGTCTCCCCCTAAAATGATAGAACCTTCTGCCCAATCTTGAAGTTTATGGTATACTTCTGCAAAAAACAAGTTGTTAGGACCATTTGGGGTATAAATATTGGCTATAGTAAACAATTCTCCTTCTAGTTTTATTTTTATAAAAATATATCTCCCTTCCTTATCTTCAAATGAGTCAAGTATGTCATAATGTATACATAATGTATACATAATGTACACTTTTACTAAATAGTATTATTACCCCTCTTGCCTTAGATGTATATGACGCTGCTCTAAACTCTTTAAGCCAGTTGTCCCTAAGTTTATTGGGATCACCTTTACGCCATTGAGATTCCTGTAAAAGGACAATATCTGGATTATAACTTTTAAGGTGATGTAGGAGTTGTTTCCTCTTTACTGGTGTGTTAAGGCCTTCCATATTCCATGATTAACTTTAAGTGAAGTTTTGGTTCTAACTGTCTCATCTCTAGAAACTATTATAAATTATTAGTAATAAAAAAGAGGATGTAAACAGTGGAATCAAATATCTTTCTATGCCCCCTCAACATACCCAACCAGTAAAACCGTACCGCCGGACATAAGAGTTTCTTTTTTTTTTTTTTTTTGACAATATATTTTATTGATTTTTCAGAAGGTTATAGGGAAGGGGGTACAGAAAGGAAAAAGGTTAAGGGAGAATATTAATCCCATGAGGGATAAGTAATTCCAAGCAGATAAGCATAAACATGGCGCATATCCAACAACACGAGGACAACACATTATAAGAGTTTCTTATTGATGTTGACAACGTAAATAATTACCTCTATATATAACCTGGATATATGAATATTATGAACATTAACTTCCATTTTTTCTTTTAAATCTTGAACATTTCTGTAAACTTGCCTTTTAACATTACCAAAATTATTTATTACAATACAGCTGCCTAGCCAGAACAACTGAAATATTCTTACAATACTAATATACACCAAATCTTTTACAGACCATAGTAACAGAAATTCTATAATGATCCCTGAATATGTAATTATTGAGAAAACAGCATAACCAAACTTATACATTTCAAAAGACACAGAGATTTCTACCGTCCTTATGTAGGTCGAACCAACTCATCAAGTGGTATGTCTCTCGCCATCTTGACTCCCTTGGCTACAGGATTGTGAAAAGTTGCAAGCTGCAGATACCGAATCGAAGTAGTAAGGGCAGTTATTGTAAAACACTCGCAACTTCGCTGGGTATAGAAGAGCGAATTTGACTCCCTTGTCGTAAAGTTCCTTGCATATTGGAGTAAATTCTTTGCTCTTTCTAGTTACCTCCATAGAAAAGTCTTGAAATAATAGTAGCTTGTGTTCTTGATACTGTAAAATGGACTTTTTACGGTATGCTTCCATTAATTTCACTTTTTCTGCGTAATTGAGAATACGCATAATGACTTGGCGTGGACGTTGACGCTCATTGGCCCTTTCTGGCCCAATTCGGTGGATTCGATCTACAATTATAGGAGTAATGATTGATTTAAGACCCAATTCTGCTGTTAGCCATTCCGTAGCAAATGTCATCATTCTCTTGGTTTTACTGTTTCCGGGAGGCCCACCACTCTCAGATTATTCCTCCTGTTTCGGTTTTCTAAATCTTCTAATCTGTCATGCAGAACGTTGATAGTGGTTTCATGCTCTTGGATGGCTTTTTGAGCCTCCACCAACTCATCCTCAGCTGTTGATATCCGTTTCTCAGCCTCAGTAATACGTTTGTCATGGGAGGTAAGTTTCTCCAGGGCTGCATCAATGGATTCTTTAAGTATCCCTAGCTTTTTATCTTGGAGCGGAGAAATTATATCAGCTTGGGGGCTATGTTTATCAGAAGTCCCCGTCTGATTCATCATGACCCTGTTGGAATCTGGTTGGTTGAGAATTTGTAGGAGAGGTTGCTTTCGCTTTCATCTTGCCTGTAGCAGCACCATCTCTGGTATTACGTTGTGGCTTATGCATGTATTTGTCCATTGGCTCCTATGAAGTAAAACCACTGCAGCCTACAGGTAACCATGTTATGTATCCAAACTCTGTGTGGTGTAGGCCCCTCGGAGAGTAGTGTAGGTAAATTTTAAAACAGCCCAACCTCTGAGTGGCACACCTCCTCAATTGGTTATAAAAAGCAACGAAGCTTGGAAGCAGCCCAACCTCTGCGTGGCACCCAGTCCCCAGTAAATCTGGCAAGCGATGATACTTATAAGCAGCCAAACTTCTGTGTGGCACACAATCCCAGATCTTTCAACAAATAATTATTTTTGCAAGCAGCCCAACCTCTGCGTGGCACTCAGTCCCAATTAAAGCTGTCCAGTGATGATACCTATAAGCAGCCCAACCTGTGCGTGGCACACTATCAGAGAAGTTTTAACAAGGTAATATTTTTAAAAGAAACCCAACCTCTGCGTGGTTTTATTCCCCCTGTGCAGACTTTAGGAGGGAAATTTCCCCAACAGCCCGGCTTCTGTGTGGCACCAATCCCTGTAAAATACACTTTCTAGTGCGTTTTTGTGTGTTTTAGTGATAGTCAGCTTTTAAGTAACTCAGGGGTGCACGCACTGTAAGGAGTTCCTGACACGTTGCTTTAGTACTGCTGTGAGGCTGAAATCAAGGAAGTGATGGCTGCAGTGCTGTAAAAGTTCACCTCAGAAACTGTAGATCCGCTGTGGAGCAGGCAGTCTTTGTGATTTTCTGTTTAGGACATTTTTTATCTTAATTTTTATAATCCTTCTGTGGCTAAAAGATTGATTGCACAAGTGGAGTGTGCTCTTCACACTCCACTTGCGCCAGTAACTAAGCGTGGTATATTCCAGGGAGAATCTGTCAGGGAGCCACAGGTAACTAAAACCCTCCTTGCTTGACACCTGCGGTGGACACCTGATTTTGTAGTTCACCGCTGCTCTGGTCGGGTCAGTGCCTCTGTTATTTCCCCGCACTCTGGAGACCTCTAAAAACACAGCCATTCACTAGGACCGCCTTTTTTTTAACTAGCAGTTAGAATCTAAACATGTATTATGTGTTTATTCTCTGCCGCCACCTAGAAACACTGTATTGCTGCTGCCAGCTCAATCTGTGAGGGGGTTATTTATTTTGTTATTTATTCACTTAAATGCCAGCAGATCTAGCCACTGTATTGCTGCTGGGTCCGCCACCAGTACTAGGGTTAACGGACCTGATTCATACCTAAGAAGCTGGTGCTTCTTAGGTGCACATTTTTAAGAATTTTAGTAATGTACAATGAAATGTACATAGTAATTACTATTGTATTTCAAGGACAGGCAGTCTTTAAAGAACGCAAGTAGTATTTTGAGAAAGAAGAGACGTGTGGGTTGGGGGTGGTGTTTAAATGAGATGGGAATTGGGCGGCAAAGGAAGTTAAGGAAGGCCTACGGCACTCTTAAGAGCCTTAGGTTCTTAAAAAAACAGGGGAGTTGTGTGGGAGGGAGTTTAAACTTAAGTGTGGATACATATACGTATCCGGACCTTCTTAAATCATTTTAATGTGTCAATCAGGTCTAATATGCTTATTTTAGGGTTACTAGGGTTAACATGCTTATTTTAGCTGACTAAAGCATTTATGATGGGATCTTGAATTAATAGCGTATATCCGCACAAACTGATCTAAATTTCCACATGTAAGAGGCTAGTTCACTCCCCCAGCACTCCCCTCTCACGTACGGTCTTTAGGTGAACACAGTGTCCATAACTCTATCTCTGCTTCATTGCTGTGCCTAACCTAGATCCGACTGTACAATTTAAATGCCACCCCTCTCCTGTGTATATTGAAACATACAAGAAGTCCGAACACATGGATACTAGTTTCGTATGTCCAGAGTTCCGGTGCATAACATCTGGTGCACACATACTCAGTACGGTGTCAAAGCTCGACTTACACAAGCAGCTTGTGTAAAACGGCTGCAGTTATTAGTTCTTGATCCGGTCCTTAGATATTACCTGTTAGTTAGTTGAAATAAGCCTCTGTCATATGTTCATTGTTCTCTGTAGAGGCTGCGACTCTGTTCTCTGCAAGTAGAGGGGCAATAGGATGAATTTCACCGATTGACGTCCATCCTCATAACAACAGAAATGCTATGATGAAAAAAGTGTACCTCCATCAAGAATATTATTGTTGTTCTTCTATACTAAATAAAAACATCTAAAATCTAATACACAAATAATAAGCAAAAAAAAACAACAACAAAAATACTATGTAAATTATATGTAACTGTAAATAAAAATAGAAAATTTTCACTTAAAAAAAGATACTAGCGTAACTAGCGGGAGACCGGTGGAACTTAAGTCCAAGTGGGTACCATCTGCACCCATCTAACTCACCCGTTCTGAACCTGGTGCCTTCCACCCCACACTTAGGCCATGGACACATGGCTGTCACAATTAATAATGATCTGCAATGACGTTCAGACAAGATATCAATTCCCCTGTGTTTTATAACGGTCTTTGTGTAAGTAAGTGTGTGTGTGTATATGTATATATGTAAACTGTCACTCCTCATTCAGGTACACTTACTCACAGTGCTTTTCATAAGTAATCAATAAAAGTCTATGTAAAGAATTCACTCATGAGGCTTTGAAATGATGCAATTCAGCGAATGTAACACTGCTTTTACTGACAATTACATATAACTGGTTTCTCAGACGTTTCTATTGCCATAAGCAATTTGCTTCAGGGATTATAACATACAAGTAGCAAAGATGACTGCCAAAGATAAACTGACATTAAGTAGAAAAATACATACTTACCTCTGCCAGTGACAAACCCCAAACCTCCGAGCGGCAACCAACCTGTGCGACACATCTGTTAACACAGTACTGAGTGACAGCGGCGGAGCCCAGATCGTCATTGGTGAGTAGTTGGTATGGCAACTGTGGGTAAGAGATAAACAAACTGGGTTAAAAACAGTCCTATAACAAATCAAAAACAGTGACAACAAAAAGACAGAAACAGAAATAAACTAAAAAGAGAGAGAACAGCAAAGAGACATGTGAGGCAAATTAAAAAAAGCTGTTTAAAGGCAGTAATTCATTGAAGCCCATTGGGGCCAGGGCATTTAGTCTGAAAATCTATTTACTTTCACATTGTAATAGGAGATTCTCCCGATCGCCCCCTCGAGCTGGTAATTGAACCACATCTATTGTCATCCAGTGAAAGTCCTGTAAAGTATGTCCTGACTGTTTCCAATGTTTAGCTAACGGTTGGTCAATTGGGCAGATCCAGAACGACACTTTTCCGCGATTTTACGCGTGGCGGAGACGTAAAATCGCAGTTACGTACGCACTGCGCATGCGCACCATAGGAAATACGCACATTCACGTAGCGTAATTGTGAACGTATGGGAGATTCACATATGTGTCACGTAAATACTTACGAGTGGGCGTGCCAATTTTATGTGAGTCAACAATACGTTCGATTTACGTGAAGTAGGCGGGGGGTGGTATTTAAAGTGTATGGTATAGGCGTGCTAAGCTGCGTACGTTCACGTAGTCTGTACGTCCGTTAGCGGACGTATGGTGTTACGTTTGAAAAAGTTAAGGTAGGGTTTGGGTGGCGTATTTTGACAAAATACGTCCGTGCAAGGGGTGTGCCGAGGGGAGTGTAGCGAACTTACGTGTACGAAAATACGCTCCGCGAATAAACGTACGGCACACGTAGTTCTGGATCTACCCCAATGTCTCTACCAGCCAATATAGATTTAATGGCTGACCAATGTAGTGCTAATCTTTCTTTAATTTTCCTGATAGTTTTGCTATATATAAAATGGTGATAACTCAAATCAATTTATAGGATAATTTAGTGCCCCAGATAAAAAGTGCCCCAGAACTCTTGCCATTAACCAGTAATTAACTGTGACATTCTCTCTGTAAAATAAAATACTGAAACATTAGATACACACATTTGCAAATACATAAATAACCACCTGCTACTTTCAAGGCTTTTATATTACCCAATAGGGATTAGGACAGCACCAAAGCAGAAGAGCCTTGAAAGTGACTGGTGCATTATGATATTTTTGCAAATGTGTGTAATTAGTAGTTTCTGCATTTTATTTTATTTTACAGATAGTATGCCACAGTTAGTTATTGGTTAAAGTAGGGATGGGACAGTGAAAGAAAACATCAGTAGTACTGATGTTTTTAACATTGGTCACAAAACATTGTTTAGTCCTGCACACTGGTTCTGCAACTGATGTTAACATGTTTTCATTTTTACAAAAGTTTTAAGTATGAACCTAGCTGTATGAAGATTCAATGGAATTAAAAAACAAAGCATAAATCCATTTATTGTACTTGTATTCTATGTACACTGCTAATATTTGAATATCATAGCTTCACTGATGAGATGAGAATCCAAGTGATGCCATGTGTATTTCATATATTTATTTAGCACAATATTGAATATTTGTCTAGTTAGCCCTGCCTTAAGTAAATGATTTAAGATTATAAAAAGAATGCACATTACTAGGCTATCATTATTTTGTGAGAAATGCAAAAGATCAAACTTACACAAGCCAACACTCAACTATGAATTCCTTTGGAGTCCTTGGGCCTGATTCAGAGATACGATTTCCACAGCACTTAGGAGCGTATATTTAAGATCCTAGAAAATTCACAAAACTGCGCATGCGTAGTAATAGTGCAACGCCGTCTATGTAGCGGTTAGGAGCGTAAATTCGCTAAGAGCGTAAGTTTGAACCGCACGCAAGCACTTAAGATCTTAAGTGCAGTGAATCTTTAAGATCTTAAGGATTTGCATGGAAATGGGCGGGGGGAGGCAGGGAAATGAGGGAAAGTGGGCGCGGACTGACACTTAGGATCTTAAATGAACACTACCACGTCACTTAAGATCCCAAATGACAGCGTAGAGTTAGGGTTAGTCAATGGTGGTCTAAGTTTAAGATCCACCGCTGTTTGCAAGGGGAGTGACTCTTTATGCAGTGGGCTGGAACCTGCTAGGATCTTAACATTAGATGCGTATATTTGTGATCTTTTCGCAATCGCATCTCTGAATCAGCCCCCTTGTTATTACAGTTGCAGCTCTTATGAGCTTTTCAGGTCTGGAAATGATATATAATAATATGGGACCACATTCAGACTCCCGCACGCTTTCTGTGCGTGCGGGTGCCTGTAAGTACGTGAGCGAAAGGTGAGTGCACACCCCCTGTCACTCCCCTCTTGCGTACGCTGCCATAAGTCTGCCTTAACTGGGTGTGTGGATCAGCGGTCCGTACGACCACTGATCCGCTACAGTGTTGGAGCCCCCTCCCACACTGTTCACTTTACATGCTTCCCCCCACCCGCTTTAGCGGGCGGAAGGAAAGCACAGCCCATTTCCTCGGAAATGGACTCGGACGGAACAAAGTTCCGTCCGTTTGTTGCTACGCTAGGATTACTATAGTAATCCTAGCATAACATCTGGAGGGCGAATGCGTGCGTAAATCACCTGACGTTATTACATCTGAATCTGGTCCATGATGTTTCTTTGTATGTTTTATTTGTACCATTTGTACCATTTACTGCAATATGGTCATTGTTTAGTATTACAAAGGTTGACACCTATATAGATTTTATGTTCTTGATTATACTTGAATTATAAAAAATGTTCATATATACAAGTATTGTTTTCTATATCTTTTATTTATCCATGTGTTCAGATTGGGAAATAATCATATTTAAAAGGTAATACTGAAGTTGTCTTCAATTGTCCACAGCTCAGGCACATCTGCAAATCTCTTAATGTGAGTTCCTTCTCTAATTTATTCTAAATTTATGATTTGATATTTTAATAGACATCAGCTGAAATCCTGTGGAGTCGGAATATGAGGTATGTAATTGTACAAAGTACCTTGAGTAACTAGCTGGAGAGATACAAATGATACAAGTAACTATGGACTATATTCAGACTTACTATAGAATTCCGTACGGTAGCCTGCGAAGGCTATCGTATGGAATTTGTAAGTCACAAGTACACATGTAGGAGAGCAAAGCATTCCCTCTACTCTACTACGTGCGGATTGTGTATCGGTCAGCAGTTACCCTACCTTAAGGGTTTCCGTGTTGGATACTGCATTGTACGTAGGGGCTTAGCCAAGACCTTACTGTACGATTTGCATGCCTCTTCCTATTGTGTGTGGGGCTCTGATCTAATTGAGACAAAATATATCTCAGCGCTAGAGCCAGGTGTGACAATATAAACCATTTAGAGCAGCACAATACAAAACAAGGGGTTACTTCCCAGGAAATGTACTAAAGAAAAATATGATTGGCGCTAAAAAGGTATAAAGATACAGTCAAAATGTATTGTAAATATTAATAACAATGATAGAAAATTGATAAACAGTAAAATTAAATAAAAAATATGCCCATAAGTATCTGATCAATATGCTGGTCGGTCATAGATCAATAAAGCTGCTAAATCCAAATATGTAAAAAAAAAAATATATATATATTATTTATCAATCCGCATAAAACACAATGAAGACAATGATAGTATAGATAATAATAATAAAAAAACATAATTCTCCGGTTTTAATAAGCACATAAATATTTGTTATAAATCACAAGGATGAATATATAAAAAGCAATGCAAGAAACACGGGAAAGGGGCGTGGTCTGGCTGAGCCCGGGAGCAGCTGCAGGTTTGAGGAGCTCCAGACCCAATACTTCTAAAAACCCTATATTTCAGCCCAGAAGTGCCCTAAAGTCCTCTATAAGCGGGGCATATTGTCCCCACAACGTTTCCCAGAGGGCATCACCCCATCAACCGGCCCCAGAGTGAGCGTAGAGTGCAGCCTGAACAGCGCGGCCTTCCCGCGGGGAAACCAGCGGTGGACGTCGCCCCTACCCAGCTTTCCAGCTTACCGACTCCCAAGAGGCGGTGAAACGGGGCCAGCGGGGATCGGACTTCCGGAGGTCCGTGCACGTCTCGGACCCTGTCTCAGCTGTGCTGCAGTGACGAAGATCAGGACCAGGGGAGGCAGACGTCCAGCGGGAGTCCCGGAGCGTGAGTGCACGGCCCCAGTGCAGAGGAATGCGGCGGGGGAGAAAGGACACCATTTTGGTTTGTGAATCAGCGGTGCACAGGGGGCAGAAGAGAGCCTGAGGAGGGGGAGACCTAGCTCTGCAATACAGTGGATCTGTACCCACTCAGTGGGCTAGCACCTGGTCAGTTCTGCTAGCAGACTCCCCAGCATTACAACAGTGCAGCACATCAGGCAGCCCTTGTCAGCCTTTTCAGCTGGGACCCACTCACAAGGCTCCTTTGTATAGAACTGCCTAGATACCCCCCCTGCAAAACCACTGTTATTTAAGGATCTTATCACCCTCACCTGTCTCTGGTTTACCGATTGCAAATTTACAGAAGGCACAGGGGACTTAGTGGATCAAGATCGCCATCTTCTTGGCATAAAGTTTACTGCAGTATTATATTAATAAGACTTTCTGAGCAGTTGGATTATTCCACTTCCCACCAGACACAGAGCTGTTCAGCCTCACACTGAAGGGGTGTATTGTCAACCATCTAGCATTGCTTCTACTATGGCCTGAATTCTGATACGGACATTGGGAAAAAAAAATCTTCTTTGTAGCGCAGCTCGCAGCCACATCTGACCACGAGACAGCCACCAAGTCTCCTTCTCATTCCCTAAGTTCTTCAGAGAGCTTACTTTGCAGGGGCAGCTACTGTAGCTCAAGCCTTCACTTCATCTCTAGCTAAATTTTGCCTTCAGCCAAAGGACGGCGCCAGTGGAACGCTATTGAGCTCTTTGATATAACAACCTGTGATCCTGTGCTGCACAGACTGGGGTTACATCACATTGGCCTTATACTGATCTATAGGCTGGGCCCCACTGAGGCTGGATTTCAAATCTAGCTGCTCCATACATCTGACATCCCTCGGTAATTGGGACCGCCTCGGCACTTAAGCATGAGGAGCTAACCTAGCACCCCCCCTATGGGGGAAAACATTTACCATTACATAATATGAAACACCTATTGGGCCTCTGAAACCGGCCAGGGTCTCCTGCCTTGTTTCTCCATCTCGTCCATGGGCAAAAAGGGCGCCTTGAGACGAAGCACCAGGAAGACATCCGACTGTCCCCAACAATCGAACCTGCTGCGCTTCCTCACTCCTAACTCCTCCGAGCCTTCTGAGCCGGGCTCTCAGCAGCCGACCCCGGACTCATCTACAATGTCAGCACCCGCAGAGGAACCCAGGACACCTACAGTAGTCCCAGGAGATGCCTTCGGTGAAATCCTGAAGCGCCTGGACACGCTTAGCTCACTACCTACCAAACAAGACTTACTGGACCTGGTGCAGCGGCTACAAGACTTGTTTAACACACAGATTTCCACCAAACAATCTGATGTCGCTCAGATCTCTACTCGCATCAGTGCGGTGGAATCAGCTCACGATGATCATTCTCTCAAGTCTGAGAGACACGGTGGAGAGGCAAGCCATCGCTCTTAGGGACATGCAGAGACGCCTGGACGACCTCGATAACCGGGGCCGGAGGAATAACCTAAGGGTTAGGGGCATCCCTGAGGACATCCCGCAACAGGGTCTGGTAGACGCACTTACCAAAATCTTCAATGAAGCCACAGGTGCGAACCCAAATTCCCGCATTGAATTTGATAGAGCACACAGAGCACTTCGGCCTCAAGGTCTTTCTTCAGAAAAGCCCAGAGACGTCATCTGTCGCCTTCATCATTTCCGGACCAAGGAAGAGATACTTCAAAAAGCCAGGTTCAGGGATTATTTGGACCTGAACGGCCACAGGGTGCAGGTATTTCAGGATCTGTCATGGTCGACATTGCAACAACGCCGCACCCTTAAACCCCTTACGGACTCTCTTACAAATAAGGGGATCCGCTTCCATTGGCGATTACCCCTGCATCTACAAGCAACCCACGAAGGACAATCCCAAAGTCTGTACAGGCCCGAGGACCTCCCTTCCTTCTGTGAGGCCATGGGCATACCGCAGCCTGATCTTCCGGAATGGAAACTCCAATACAACTCCCTCGTACCTGAACCCGTTCCTAGCCCAGGAGGATGGCAGATAGTTCAACACAGCAAGAAACGTCCCTTACCAGGAAGAGCCCAACCATCCAGAGATACCACCTGACAACACCTCCCTGGGCATTGGATTTATGCTCACTGCATCTGATGAAGACAAGCAGCCTTCTTGGACTTGGCCTGGTGACCCTAGACAAACTCTCTGCATAGTTTTATTATTTATGGACCCCCGGTTTCTCCCTTAGATAAATAAGATATCCAAAGTGATAGGTTTATCTAATGTTTTCTATACTTATAATATATCTTAAAGTTGTTATGGTTATGTACTTACCCCAGTTCACTCACTGCCCACGCTCCCGGAATTGCACCAAGAACTGGTGCTCAACTGGCAGCGATGAGCGGTATAACATATGGAGCTGGCTTCCTCTCGCACCCGCTGGCTCCACTTTTGTTCTTGTCTGCATTAGTGTTAATGTTCCCTAGTAACACCATGCAGACTTCTATGTGTGTTTCCTTCCCTTATGTGTCCTTCCCAACCTCTTACCTAGGTACCCTGATTATTAATAAAGAATACACCATGTGGCCAAGACACCGGTGGTCTCGGAAATGGCCCCTGCTGCTTATTTTGACTAACCCCCCTCTACATAAACAATATGGCCCATGCCCTTGAGAGGCTAAAGCTCGTTACTATTAATGTTCAAGGGCTTAACACCCCAGAAAAGCGCACCACCCTATTTCGTACCCTTAGAACCGGTTCAATAGACATGGCCTTTGTGCAAGAAACGCACTTCCTCAAAGATAAATCCTCTTCCCTGTATAATCGCCACTTCCCCATCTCCTTTAGCAGCAGTTACTCGGGTGGGAAATCTAGGGGAGTCGCTATCCTGTTCTCCAAGAGAGTTCCTCTGTCAGATCATCAGTTCTACGATCTGGGGGAGGGTAGAGGGATTCTGGTGAAGGGAACTGTTTTTGGTCAGGCTTACACTTTTGCTAATCTGTATGCTCCAAATACCAATCAGCCACGTTTTCTCTCGTAGATGCTGGACCGGATCAATGCATTAACGGAGGGCACTCTTATCCTTGGTGGCGACCTCTATTGGACCCTCGACCCCAGGGTGGACTCAACTTCGGGTTCTCCTGCAGCTGCTCAGAGAGACCTGCGCAAGGTGAGGCAGACCCTTCACGAGCACCAGCTGACCGACTCTTGGCGACTCACACACCCAACTGACCAAGACTACACTCACTTCTCCCATGTACACAATTCTTACTCCCGACTGGACTACTTCTTCCTTAACCATGCCCCTGTGTACCTCACGGTAGTGGTGGACCGGGTGAGATATAGGGAATGGACCTGGCGCTTTAACGAACTGTTGCTCCAGGACGCTCATACCAAAAACGAGCTTGAGAAAGCTATTGATTCTTATTTGGACTCGAACGATAGGGAGGATACCTCGCGAGTGACCCTATGGGAGGCACATAAATGTGTTATCAGGTGAAAATGTATACAATTGGGCACTTATTTAAAACGCCAATACGAGGGACAGAAGGAGGCCTTGTTATCCAAAATCTGCAAACTTGAAACCTTGCATAAACGCGATGGCAATTCGGAGACCTTCTCCGCCCTCACCGTAGCTCGCCAGGAGCTGAACACTCTCCTACAAACCAAGGCCAGGCATGCTATACGTAAATGTAAATCCTACTACTATCAATAGGCAAATAAACCGAGTCGCGCTTTAGCCAGGGCCCTTAGGAAGCAGAGAAGCATCTCCAATGTTAAGAATTCCTCGGGTAACCTTGTCACCCTGGATAACCAAATAGCCTCAGCCTTCCACGATTATTATTCCAACTTATACAACCTCACCCCATCGTTGACAGGTGCGGAATTAGCAACTAAAAAGGCTAGGATAGCTGACTATGGGCCTGATCCAGCGCTACGAAAATTCGCACGACGGGCGAATGCGAACGTACGCTCGTCGTATCAACCTACACGCCCCTAGCACTCCCATAGTAAAGTCCCTGCTTACGGCGGCTATACCCTACACTGGGTACGACCGTCGGCCGTACGAAAATTCGCAGAAAATACGCTGCGAAAATACGCTTAGCACGCCCATACTGTACAATTTAAATGGCTATCCCCGCCTCCCTGTAGTAAAACGGGCGCCCAGCCGACCATCGTAAAAAAAATACGCCCAGCGAGCGAAAAATACGCTAACGATACGCCCGCTATTCGCTCATGACGCTCGGGCGACCGGAAGCTGTCATACTGGGCATGCGCATTGCGAATTTTTTGCCGAAAATTCGCATACGCTCGTCGTACGCTCGCTTGCGAGCGTTGCTCTGGATCAGGCCCTATCTCACTAAAAGTAACTTCCCCATCCTTGACTCGGCTACTCGAGATGCTCTCGACACTCCATTTTCCTCAACTGAACTTGACGGCGCTTATAAACAACTCCCAAACGGAAAGAGTCCCGGCCCAGACGGCTTCACTTCCCCTTACTATAAGAACTACAAGCAGAAATTGCTCCCTATTCTTTTAGCGGCATTTAATGAAATCTCAGGCTCTCGCCATTTTTCTTGCCAATCGCTAGAAGCTCATGTTGCGGTGATACCCAAGGAGGGTAAGGACCCCTACCAATGCTCCAGTTACAGACCCATTTCCCTCCTAAACTTGGACTCTAAGCTATTTGCAAAGCTTATAGCCAATCGCATCAACCATATACTGCCCACGGTCATTCATGATGACCAGGTAGGATTTGTCCCGGGCAGGGAAGCACGGGACAACACAACCAAAATTATCAATCTCGTACACCATATCTCAAGTAACAAAATACAATCCCTTTTGCTTTCTACGGACGCTGAGAAAGCTTTTGACCGGATTGATTGGACCTTTATGATGGGGGTACTGGAGCATATGGGATTGGGTCCGGTGTGTATGAGTAAAATAGCGGCCCTCTACCACTTCCCCTCAGGGAGGATTAGGATAAATGGAGGGTTATCTCCCTCATTCTTAATCACGAATGGCACGCGCCAGGGCTGCCCACTCTCTCCCCTTTTGTTTGTTATCTGTATGGAGGCTCTGGCGTGCACCCTTCGTGCCCAACCTGACCTCAGGGGTGTGACTGTGGGGGGTACTGAATACAAACTGGCCCTCTTCGCGGACGATCTCCTGATTTCCACCACCTCTCCCGTGACATCCCTACTGACCCTAATGACTGAACTTCACCACTTTCGTAGTATATCTAATTTCAAGATAAACTGGGACAAGTCGGTTGCGCTAGGTCTCAATATCCCACAGATCTCACAAATAGGCCTCAAGGCGGCCTTTCCATTTAGATGGCATCCCGACCAGATGAAATACCTTGGAGTTAATCTTACGGCGAATATTTCAAACCTATATTCGGCCAATTTCACGCCCATGTTGTCGAAAATTTCACGAGAACTCATGGACTGGTCCCCTAAAAATTTCTCGTGGATAGGGAGAGTGAGCATTGTAAAGATGGTCGTTCTCCCCAAAGTATTGTTCCTCTTCCAAACCCTCCCAATTTCTAAACCGCACCTCTTTTTTACCCGTCTTCAACGTTCAGTTCGGGATTTTGTTTGGCAAGGTAGGCGCCCCCATTTTAAACATGACATCTTGTTTTGACCAAGAGAAAGCGGGGGACTTCAACTACCCCATTTCCAAGGATATCACTGGTCGGTAATGCTTGCACGTTTAGTGGAGTGGACTAGGTCGGGGGTATCCAAACAGTGGGTAACACTCAAGAATAGCTTTTCCCCGACCCCCCTCAGAACTCTCCCCTGGCTGGCGTCACTCCCTGACACGATTCACCCGACGATTGGACCTACATTAAAGTGTTGGAGATATTTACGCAGTAAGTTGGGCTTTTCGTCCAGATACTCCCCACTTACTCCATTGATTCACAACACTGAATTCCCTCCAGGACTGGACCAGACCAACATTTCAAGACTAAACCAACTGGACTGTGGGAGGGTCGGTCGGCTGGTGCAGGGGGGCGGTCTCCTGTCCTTCCAAGAAGCACAGCAGAAGCTTTCTTTTCTTCAGGGGGACTTTTGGTTGTACCTTAGCATCCATAGCTTCCTATCCCAAACAAAATTGGTAATTGATACAAGACGCAAACCTCGACCTTTTGAGGACCTATGTCTAGCTAACACGGTGGCCCGCCACCTTATTTCAATTATTTATAAAATTATTTTGAGGAGTCTATTCACTGGCCTACCGCGATACATGGAGGCCTGGAACAGGGAACTTCCAGTCCCCCTGGAGGAGGAAGACTGGACGAGAGTTTTCTCTTTTGTAGGCTCCAGTTCCATTTTTACCCAGGTGATGGAGACGTAGTATAAGGTGCTAACCAGATGGTACAGAGTGCCCTCGGTGATTCATCGGATGCTCCCGTCCTACCCTCCACAATGTTGGAGATGCCAAGGTGAGATTGGTTCTTTTATGCATATTTGGTGGGAGTGTCCTGTCATAGCAAGGTTCTGGCATTCTGTGAGGGAGACCACCATTAAAATAACTAAGGATGATATCCCAGAGGGCCCAGCATTTTGGCTACTGTCTTTCTCTAAAGCCACCACAAAGTCCTATAAGCATTCCCTCTTGCGACATCTGGCTAATGCGGCTAGAGCCGTCATCCCTGTGAGATGGAGATCCCCCTCCCCACCGAGCATGAAGGAATGGTTCACCAGAATTGACTGGTATGAGTCTATGGTGGTTTTATTGATTACCACACCTGAATCTTTTACTAATTACACGTTGGTTACAACATGGTTCCAGTGGCTGGAGTTTAGATATACTCCCGATTACCTTAATATTGTAGGGGACCGGTCCCACTGAGCACCTAGTAAGCCCAGGGTCTTGCCTGTGCTTTGACTAGCGAACTTGGGAACCACCTTTGGTGTA
Organism: Limnodynastes dumerilii; assembly: GCA_011038615.1. Taxonomy (NCBI): domain Eukaryota; kingdom Metazoa; phylum Chordata; class Amphibia; order Anura; family Limnodynastidae; genus Limnodynastes; species Limnodynastes dumerilii. The sequence continues at coordinate 44,540 of WWET01004905.1, forward strand.
CTTCACTCCCCAACAAGGTTTTCCCACCCCAGTTTGCTTGTTATCTGCTGGCTACATCTGAGGGAATTTACTGTCATTTGCACGGTTATCTGTATGCCTTATCTTTGCTGTTTACCTGCATTAAAATCTAAATAAAGAATACAAAAAAAAAAGAAACACGTGAAACATACTATGTAAAAATGTTGAAGAATAGTAGATAAATCAACATCAATGAAAACTAATATGTATTGTTAGTGGTAATTATATAGGGTAGACCATAAAACGAATGTTAGGTTCGTAGAATCTCCGGTTAATAAGTCTCCAAGCGTTCGCTGATATAATAGAATTGAGAGGTGTTACCGGTAATGCCGGAATATCAAGCAGTCCTCCCAACATGGTCTCCTCAGGTATGTTTCCACGTGCAGTTGATGGAATAACAATTGTTACGGGTAAGTGCCAGAGCGCACATTGTCTTTTGGAGTCAGCGTATCCAGACTACCGACCACTTGGTAAAGATGTCAGATGAGTGAAATGGAGATAACAGGCATATATTGCTGTGAAGAAGTAATAATGAAAAAAATAAAAAATGTATAAATAAAAATGAAAAAAATACTCTCACATTATAAAAATCGAGGTTCAACCATTAAGTCCACAAAAATTAAGGTTCCAACCATATAGTCCACAGCGGGTATAATTGGATAGATGGAACCAGGCAGCACTGGGGGCATTGATAGAACGAAGCCACTGATGCGTTTCTCCGCCACACTGTTTCATCAGAGGTGAAGGTACAATCTAGTGATAGGTTATTTATACTCAAATTGTCATTAAGATAAATGCAGTAGAGTACTATTCTAAGTCATTATATATAAGATTAGATATAAAGTATAAATAGAGGGACCATCATAAAGTATGTTTAAAAAATGCAGCAATAGTACAACAGTAAAAATGTAAACTACAGAAGAAAAAAAGTCCAATAGATAAAATAAGATGTGTATAAATAACCTATCACTAGATTGTACCTTCACCTCTGATGAAACAGTGTGGCGGAGAAACGCATCAGTGGCTTCGTTCTATCAATGCCCCCAGTGCTGCCTGGTTCCATCTATCCAATTATACCCGCTGTGGACTATATGGTTGGAACCTTAATTTTTGTGGACTTAATGGTTGAACCTCGATTTTTATAATGTGAGAGTATTTTTTTCATTTTTATTTATACATTTTTTATTTTTTTCATTATTACTTCTTCACAGCAATATATGCCTGTTATCTCCATTTCACTCATCTGACATCTTTACCAAGCTACTACGCATGCGCAGTAGCTACTGTTTATTGAACTACGTCTGTCTATGGAAGATGGACGTAGTTCTGGATCCGGCCCATTGTCTTCATTGTGTTTTATTCTGATTGATAAATAATATATTTTTTTATACATATTTTATGTTACCTAATATCCACTTGGGTTTAGCAGCTTTATTGATCTATGACTGGCCAGCATATTGATCAGATAATTATGGGGATATTTTTTTATTTATTTTTACTGTTAATCAATTTTCTATTATTGTTATTAATTTTTACAATAAATTTTGATTGTATCTTTATACCTTTTTAGCGCCAATCATATTTTTCTTCTGATCTAATTGGGTTGGCTGCGCTCCATTGCGGATAGAATGGTACTGCAAATGCACAGTACCATTTTACTGCGTTCGTAGCATATGGAAGTCTGCAAGCGTTCTCAATTATGAATACAGTCCCCATATTTTAGCATTATGTTTTTATATCTAATTTAGATATAAAAATGTATTTTCTAATTGATGTCAGCATAAGATGAAAATTTTTATTGAACCATAAAATGTTGTCTATTGTTGTTAAGGTTATTTATTGAGCACCAATCGTTTACATTAAAGATTTGTTTACATTAAAGATTTGTCTTAATAAAATACAATGTAATGTCCAAATCGGTTACAAAGACATAAGGAATAATGCAAATTTAAAGATAATTCATAAAGCAAGTTTGAAGCTTGCAGAATGAAGGTGAGTTTTAGTTATTATTAGTATTATTATTATTATTATTAAACATTTATTTAAAAGGCACCACACGTTATCGGTATCCAGAACGATGTTATATTGTATATGGTGTATTGGTGTATCCAGAAATGCATAGTGATAATTGTTAAGCTATGCATATGATGACAATAAAATGTTGAAATAAAAGGTAATATATGAAATAAACAATTATTTCATAATGAATTTACTGAGTAAATATATTGAGTTGAGTTAGACTCCTCTTATAGTAGATTACTCTTATACCATGTGACTTCACTAACCATCCAAAATATCACAGGAATACCATCAGGAATCTTAACTAGTGTTACATGCTATAACCAATAACTTTACTCATACCTCCAGGCCTGGAGACAGAAGGGAAGGTGCGTTTGGACTTCTTTCCCCAGATTGTACATTCACAGTTCTACCTAATGTCCCTTCACTTATTTTTACATCCTTTGAAGTACATACTGTTTACATTTACAAACCTTTCTCTGCGTGTGGCTGTGATCTATCACTCACACAATGCATTTTGTCAACAATTTATACAACACTTCTCTGTGTGGTCCCCTTATTTCTTATCCTCTCACATACCTGCCATTATTTTAGGTGACTAACTTTCCTTTATCTCCTGATTGTTCTAAGCTTTTTTTCTATAACCTTATCGCTTGGCCTCTCCCAGTGGAGTGATTCTTCTACAAATAAGGATAGCATAAATCTGCCCTTTTCTGCTCTTCCTACTCTGCTACCTGTCCTCTTGATCCTGTACCCTCACAAGTCAGTCAATATGGATCATCTATGCTTATTCCTACCCTAACTACAATCTGTAATCTCTCTCTCTACTGGAATCTTACTATCTTTATTCAAACATGCACTAATCACTACAATTATGAAAAAACAAAACTCTGACCCCTGTTCTCCCACAAATTATTGTCCTATTTCCCAGCTTCCATGCCCCTCAAAGCTGCTAGAGAAACCTGCCTACACTCGCTTTAATCACTTCCTCTACTCACACGATCTTCTGGATCCTCTTCAGTCACTCCACTAAAACTGCATTGACCAAGGTGGCCAATGACTTAATCACTGCTAAATCTCTTCTAATTCTCCTGGATCTTTCTGCTGCTTTTGATACTATTGACCACTCTCTACTAAATATTACAATCCCTATGTGTTCAGGAAACAGCTTAGTTCACATCCTAGTTAACTAATTGCTCTTTCTATCTTATTGAATTTTTTGACTGGGTCAGTAAAGTATTAGAGGGGAGCTGTAGACATAGCTTATCTAGATTTTAGCAAGGCTTTTGACACTGTGCCACATTGCAGACTGTTAAATAAGCTGGAAACTTTGGAATTGGATTTAAATATAGTTGCATGGATGCAATCTTGGTTACAGGAGGGTTGTAGTAAATAGAATCCCTTCTGGGGCTGATAATGTAACCAGTGCTGTACCTCAGGGTTCTGTACTTGGACCGGTACTATTTAAAATCTTTATAGGTTATATTGACTGTGGTATTAAGGGGAAAATATTTTTTTTTTGCAGATGACACAAAGATATCTAACAGGGTAGACATGCCAGGAGGTGTACTGAAAATGAGAGATGATCTAGGACTGGAGGAATGGTCAAGAGAGAGGAACTAAACATGTATAGCTTGGAGCAGAGAAGGGAGAGGGGGGATATGATAGCAGCTTTCAAATATATCAAGGGTTGTGAACGGCTAGAGGAGGGTGGCATTTTTCGAAGGAAGATGGGTAATAGAATACGAGGCTAACACAGTAGAATAGTTTAAACATGCTTGGGATAAATATAAGGATATCCTAAATCGTAAACTAAGTTAAGGGTAAATAGGGTTTAGGGTCATTATAGTTTTAAATAAACAACTGGACAGACTGAATGGGCCACATGGCTCTTAGCTACCATCACTTTCTATGTTTCAGTGTTCGTTTTTCTGGATCTACCTCACCTGCTTTTCTTCTATCTGAAAAGAAAATATAGAGCGCTTCACAGGTTTACTATTTTATTAATAATATACCAAATATTAAAACATAAAGTAAAACAAGAAAGAATAAAACAGTCTGCAGAGACCGCTGAAAGAAAACAGTACTTAGCTGAATCTGGATGCTGGTGTGACGGAGCTGATATCTCTGTTCAGTTCAGAGAACTGGATTCACTGAGCTGTGAAGACACACTTTGAATTGTAGCAGCAGGAGGATTAGAAAAATCCAAGGGGACTATTGTTTTATTGTTTCTTGTTTATACGTGAGCTGATAATATCAGTCAATCTATCTCTGGCTCTATTACAAAGTACCACTATTGAGTATTGTCTCCGCAAGCAACATTCAGTATAAACAGTGCTGGTTACAATTTGTTTACATCTTCATAGCAAGTTCTCCTTTATGGACAACAGTGTATACACCTATAAACTTTTCTTTTATTTGTGCACAGAGCGTCAACTAGTCTAATTATAAGCTGTCTGATCAACAGCTTAAGCACTAAGCCATGGTTGAAACTTGCTAATTTCATCTATGTGATTGTCAGTCCATTTTATGTTATATTTTACTTTATGTTTTAATATTTGGTATATTATTAATAAAATAGTAAATCTGTGAAGCGCTCTATATTTTCTTTTCAGTTTTTTATTTTTCTGGGGAACCTATCCTCCCAGTTAGAGCTGCTGTTCAGGTTTCCATTATTGTATTCTCTGATAGACCTGAAGTACCACAGCACTCCAATAGATTGGTGTTGTTTTTCTCTTCTTCTATCTGTTGGAGTACCACAAAGCTCAGTGTTAGGTCCATTGCTCTTCTCTATATTTACCACTTCCCCTGGGCAAATACTAAATTAATTAGAATTTCGTATCATTTCTTTGCAGATGATACACAAATCTACCTATCCATTCCTGATCTCTCGCCATCTGTGTTGGCTCGCATAACTAAATGTCTCTCTGTCATTTCATCTTGGATGTCCTCCCACCATTTCAAACTTAATTTTTTAGAAACAAATAATATTTCCACTTGCCAATAAAAGTTACCCACCTGGTCCCTCTATTTCTGTTGACAAAATGGAAATAATCTCTATTCATAAAGCTCACTGCCTAGGTGTTACTATTGACCATGAACTGTCTTTTGTTCCTCATATACAATCTGTTTCTAATACATCTAAAAAAAACATTTACAGAATATGCAAATATCTCACATAGGACACTGCAAAAACCCTCTTTCATGCGTTAATCATTTCCCTCATTGTTTATAGCAATACTCTCTTTATTGGTCTCCCACAGTATAAAACTACCCCCTACAGTCTATACTGCATGCAACTTCTAGTGCAGGTTTACTCAGCCTCTACATTGGTTGCCTTTATTTCACAGAATTCAATATAAAATCCTATTGCTAACCTACAAAGCGATCAATAAGACTGCACCTTCATGAATATACTCACTCATCTCAAAATATATCCCAGTTCGCTCTTTCAGATTTTCACAGGACATACAGAGCTGCACTTATTCTCTGGAATAACCTTCCCCACCCAATAAGACTATCAACTTTCCAAACTTTCAAGCGCTCCCTTAAAACTCATTGTCTAAGACAAGCTAACCAAATGTGTCTACCTATTTACAACTTGTTAGTTATCCAGTTTCTTTTCTGCTACACAATTAACACAAATTTGAACACCTTCTCTTTGTGTGCTAAAATAACCCATAGTTTTGTTGCTGGCACTGCTGTGTGACTCGATCATACAGAGTGCTGAGCACTTTTACCATATAACCTGGCTTGTCCATTTGTATGATACAGTATATATAGCACTTGTCCTTATGTATCAATCACCAATGTCCTATAGATTGTAGGTGTGTGTAGGGCCCTCTTACCTACTCAGTCTGTTTGTTACTACCCAGTCTTGTTACAATAACTACTAAAATTGTAAAGTGCTACATAATTTGATGGCACTATATAAAAACCTGTTAATAAACAAATACATCTGACATTAACACAGAAATGACCAAATAAACTGCTATTTTGGTGTGAAGCCCAATATACCGATTCACACTTGACTGAACATGGACACATTCTAAGCTCAGCTAAACATGAAGAATGAATATGGTCATTTATAATAGGTACAACCCATTACTTATCCAGTGCTGTTCCTAGAAATTGTTAAGCCATTATTTGTTTTGGCTAAAACAACTATAATAAATTCCAAAGAAATGCTTCTTCTGAAATGGACATTTGACAAGTCAGCTGTAATAAATTTGATGTGTGTTGCCTGAATAGAGCTGACAATCTTTGGCAAATTAAAGTGGGAGTGAAGGAGTGTGATGAGATGTGGTTTTAACTGTTAATGGCAAATTGGAGACAATGGACCATATCCTTCTGTAAAAGCTTAATTTTCTGATCACTAGTATTGGAAAACAGACGTATTTTGTGACATTTATGATTTTGCGCCTGTGCACTGCATACCAGATTCTAAGGATCCAGACTTCCATACTGGAAGCATTTCAGGTAGTGAGGCAGGATGGAGAGATGACATAGAACCCCTAGAAACGGCCCTGCGAGTGTGGGTCCCTGCGAGTGTGGGTCCCTGTAGTGAATGGGTAGTGCCGTTCGATAGTGCCGTTCGCTCCCAGTCAGTTCGGAACTAGCTGGGATATCGATTGCTTATGCCTCAATGAGGCATAGCAATCGATCCCCGGAACACTGAACATGGTGCTCTGAAAGCAAAGTAAGTTTCCCCCAACCCCAATCCAAGTCGTGCCCTCCAGCAGCCTAACCATAAGTCCCGCTCCTGCAGCCTAACCCTAAGTCCCCCCTGCAGCCTAAACCTAAGTCCCCGGTGGCGGCGCTTCCGAAAGTGAATGGGTGAGTATGTAAATCTCATAATCACCTATTCAAAAAAAAAAAAAAAATTCTAACACTGCTGCCATTCAAAATAGGGACAGATGAAAAACAACTTTTGGCTGTCCCTACTTCGAAAGGCAGCCTTTCTTTTTGGGGACTCGCAACAGTGGAGACTATGTAAGTTGATAAAATATTGAACTATTATTGGCCCTTCAAGAAAATATTTTTGTTGTATGAGCAATGGAAACAATGGAGCAATATAGCTTAGCTATATATTCAACTCTGTTATTATATTGTATCTTTCAACTTTTATTTTAATGCTTATTGCTGTATACTGTACTAGCAATATTTACATTTTTACTTAGTGTCTATAAATTTTTTTTCCAATATGAAGAATGCCAGAAATATGGATTAATGTGCACTTTAGAGTACGATCCAGTCTGTGGATCTGACAATAACAGCTATGGCAACAAATGTAGTTTTTGGTGAGTACAGGAAATATATAAAACCTTTATAACAGTTTAAATAAGATACTATAACATGATCAATCCTTACAAAATTGTACTTTTTTTTAATTCTGTTTGTGTATAATTTAACCACTGTAAAAAGGTCTTCCGAGGTCTACCCTATTATTGTTACTTATTTAGAATTAGTAAAAGTTTATATAGAACATTTGAATATTTGTGGGTGGGGCTCTCCCTGGACCTGGAAATAAACTAATTAGATCCAGAGAACAGAAAAGGTTGGTGTGTGCTGACATAGGACCTCATAAACTTTTAAAATCTATCTGTTTTTCTTTTATTTTGTGTTAAAAAACAATGAAACAATTTATAATTTAGGGATAAAAATGTGTAAAAATTTCTCAATAAAAGCATTAACAACACTGCAGCAACTACTAACCAAAGACCTGATTCAGACCTCTGTAAACACAAAGGTCTATTAGTCCACACAGAAGAGGGGAATGGACCCCTCTCTCGCTGTCCTTTCATGTACAAAGTTCTGGATAAGTAAAAAGGTAAGGGATAATATAGTATAAGCGCTGTTAGTGAATCACTGGTATAAAACAATGGCAATAAAGTAAATGAAAAAAAAAATAAGTGAGACCAAGGCATGCATAAGAATCAATAAAATTGTTCAAGGATAATTGGGGGGGGGGGGGCTTTGTGGGTCCANGGGGGGGGGGGGGTCTTATCAGGTCCTCACCACTTTGATCTTCAGCCAGCCCTGTTTTCTATTTCACACTCTTCTCTCCCCCATTTCCTATTTATCATCATAGCGCATCCTTAGTTTTGTTTAAGTTATTGTTCGAATGTATTAGTTAATATGGTCCTCTATTAGTGTCTATCTGCATTATGAGTGTCTCTATTTTGCTGTTTGGAGTTCATTTATGAAGCATTGTATCTTATTTGTGTATATCCTTGAGCCAATTCGGATTATTGATTTTGGATTGCATGGAATATCAGTATTATATTTGAGCATATATTTTGAATATTGCATCTATACAAATAAAATATACTATTCATATATATCTGGATTCCCATTCCCTAATATTTGATAATCATTTTTGCTCTCAATCTTCTTCTAGGTTTGTTTGAACAGAGGTTACTCTTCACTGTGCTACTTGTCTCACACACAGTTGACCTAGTGCGCCACCCAATATTCCCCTAAGCCCTGTCTTCTCTTTCCATTCCCTTCCCCCCATTCCTTGAGAATTTACTTATTAAAGTAGACAAAAGGAACAAAGTTGGACCAATTTAAAGCGCACTAATAGAGAAAGAAATATGGTTAATGTAGAATACTGGCTGACGTAAATCTATTCCAGTGATGAATGTAGGGGATGTGAAGAGGAAAAATATAAAATATAACTTTTAATTAATTAATATAAAAGGTGAAATATGTACCCAAAAAATAAAAATTCACTGCTCGCCATAAATTTGTTCCACAGTATATAATGAGGAGCCTTAGAAAAAATGATAAATGATGTCTCAAAGTGAGGTAACAATAGACAGAAAAATAATAGAGGTGCTAAGGTAACATAATGATTTAATTCAACATATTAGTAATCATTATAATGTAATACACCAAAAAGCACCTATCATTGATAATGCAGGACCAGACACTCAAAGGGCATGCAGCTGGTAAATTAGTAACAATCTAGAGGGAAAATGTTTATAGAATCAACATTGTAACATAATTGCAACAAAACAAGAGTAACAGATTCCCCTAGTGTAAGTAGGGCTAACAGTACATCATCAGAGCCAATTAAGAAACAAAAATGTCACAAAAGTCTCTATTCAAATGTCAAGTATGACAGTTATGCATCATTCCCAGTATTGCCAATATGACCATAAAGAAGCAGAGCAAAATGAAAAATATTATAAAGTACAAGTGGAAAAATTGATGAAAAGATAAACATCCATCAAGTTCTAAACTCCCTGGTCTAAAAAAGCATAAGCTGTCCCTAAAAAAGTGCCTAGCCGCCTCACGGCGGGAAACGGAGTATATATGACCCTATTCTACATCTAAGTGCCCAATCATACAACTATATACTGAAAACCTGGATGGATGTAATAAAGTCATAACAGAGCAGTTCACTGCTTTTTTAGAATGCTTTTTTAGACCAGGGAGTTTAGAACTTGATGGATGTTTATTTTTCCACTTATACATTATTTTTCATTTTGCTCTGCTCCTTTCTGGTCATATTGGCAATACTGGGTATGATGCATAACTGTCATACTTGACATTTGAATAGAGACATTTGTGACATTTTTGTTTCTTAATTGGCTCTGATAATGTACTGTTAGCCCTACTTGCACTAGGGGAATCTGTTACTCTTGTTTTGTTGCAATTATATTCTATAAATATTTTCCCTCTAGATTGTTACTAATTTACCAGCTGCATGCCCTTTGAGTGTCTGGTCCTGCATTATCAATGATAGGTGCTTTTTGGTGTATTACATTATAATGATTACTAATATGTTGAATTAAATCATTATGTTACCTTAGCACCTCTATTATTTTTCTGTCTATTGTTACCTCACTTTGAGACATCATTTATCATTTTTTCTAAGGCTCCTCATTATATACTGTGGAACAAATTTATGGCGAGCAGTGAATTTTTATTTTTTGGGTACATATTTCACCTTTTATATTAATTAATTAAAAGTTATATTTTATATTTTTCCTCTTCACATCCCCTACATTCATCACTGGAATAGATTTACGTCAGCCAGTATTCTACATTAACCATATTTCTTTCTCTATTAGTGCGCTTTAAATTGGTCCAACTTTGTTCCTTTTGTCTACTTTACCATGTATCAGGACCAATGTGGCAGCACCCCTCGTTCATATGCTTAATTAGTTTGGCTTTGTTAGGTGTGATATTATTATAATTACGCTATTCAAATAACCTATATTTAACCAATGCAAATGATCAAATTATAATTATAATCAAATATTTCACACCTAACTAATGATAATTATTATTTTTCAGTTATAGAGGGTTTGGTAGATATCTCTACTAATTTTATTGTGTATTGTACTGTGCGGTTCCATATGTAATTAGGTTTTGCATTTCCTGTGATTTGGAAACCGATTACACAATTTTTTGAATTAACCGAATTTACTTATTATCAGGGCATTCTTTCTGTGGAAGCACCCCTACCATTGGTTTTGGGTTAGTCTAATTATTATTTTTTCACAAGAGTTCTCTGTCCACTCATTCATTTTTTCTATTAGTAGAGCGGCCAATCCACCTTTCCTTTTTTCTTCCCCCTTACCCTTCCTTATTTTCCCTTGCACAAGTTTATTAAATTGTCACACAAGGGTCAATTTTAGAAAATATTGTATCATAAATATAATCATTAGTTTTTTTTTATCATTTTAAGAATTTAGATCTGTTTGTGAAGTCCTATGGAGAATGCAAATAATCAAAGAAGTAACTAAAAAATACAAAGATATTAAAGTGGATGTGAGGTGTCTTAAAACAGTTACATATATGTAGCAATAACATTAATATGCAATAAATACAAATAATTTTTTTTTAATTGTATTTATTAATCTACTTTCTGGTACAGTACTTTATGACAGCCAAAAGTACTGTACTGCCCAAGTTACATGTACACAATGTTTAATCTAAGTTACTTAATTTTACCAGCTTTGGGTTAGTTTTCACAGACAGTTCCCATTCTGGTTTGTGGTATCCTCCATCATGTTCTTCTCTTTCTTCTGTGTAGGCTTCTCCAGAGTGTACAGTGTATGACTAAGAATCTGGAATTTCTGTTCTTTGACCTCTCAGAAGTTGTTTGCATAACAATGCATCTAATGGCAAAAACTTGTGCATTTTGGCATAAGTTTGTGACTTTTGTTTAATATGCACCTGGGTTAGTATTGAATGAATCAGAACATTCACATGTCTTAAAAATAGGATATAAGGATTTATGTGCTTTTGGTGTGCATGGGTCAGAGTCATAGATAACCATGAGCTTGTGACAAAAAAGGACCCCTTAGGTTTGCACCCTAGTTATCACCCTGACATGAACACCATCCAAATCTGTACCTTTTGGTATATAAAAAAATAAAAATAAAATACCAAATAAAAATAGAATACTTATATAAAAAATATAAGTATATAAAAAATATAAATTACTTGCATCCTCAATAAAATATTTAACCAACATCTGGGATGTAGCCAAGAACAATTAACATTAACAAAACCAGGCTGTTTTAAGTTTTGCTGATCATACTTGATGCCTCAAGTTCTGAAGACGCATAGGTTTTTACCTCATGCAAATTTTTTTTAGCACCTCACATACTGTCCATAAAACGTGTACACAAATGTGCGATGATGAATTGTAGGAATTTAGACATATAGCAAGAAAAACCAGCAACCACCAATTATTAAAGGCGCTTGGGTGAGGGAAAATTAAACACAAATACAATGTACTAAAAAATTAAATGTTCCTGGTAGATAAACTACATGTGAGGAAGCACAGCCAGTCCTAGGGAATTGTGTGCTCCCTAAAAGATACAGATACAACCCTTAAGGTGGCCATACACTTACACGATTATCCGTCGCGATTATCCCTCCCAGCAGGGGGTGGTCCGAGAAATGGGACATTTTCCCCCTAGGGAAATGTCCCGTTATCGGCACCATACACCTCTCCTGCTGGGACCGATAATCCTAGCAAAAGAGGGGGAGGGGTGGGGCAGGGCTTTCTATGGTGCTGCTCTATATCTATGTACAAAGCTGCTCTGTCAGCTTTGAATTATACCTTCAAAGCTGTCAGAGCAGCATAGTACATAGATATGCACCCGATAATTGGGTAATCGGGCTGATAATCTCTGTAGTGTATGGCCACCTTAAGGACTAGAGGGCAGACTCGTGCTGTGACTCACAAAAAGGAGGATATCTTAAATTCAGTGGCCCCAATCCAGATCTGTACTCTAACAAGTTCTGTACCTGATATTGTTTTGCTATTATATACAGTCATACATTGTCACTGTACTATGTCTCCTGCATAGCAGAAATATATTTGGAGCTGTAAAAGAAAGGAGTGCACACAGGTTCAGAGATATCCCTTGTGGCTTTTCTTGGCTATTACAGTGTGAAGCAATTACCAGAATATAATGTTGCAGAATGTTTCTAAAAAAGTATTAAAACAACCTGGTTACTATGGAGATTCTTCCAACATATTATATATGACAAGAGTACTTCCCAAATATTTATCATATGAATTTCCAAATGAAAAGGAAAGTGATATTGAGCCGGATCCAAACTTAGAAATAAATTATTAAATAAAATTAGAAAAAATGAAAATTACAATTGGTAAAATTGCTGGAATATTTAGTCTCAACAACTGTTTAAGTTCTTATAAACTTATCAAGACCACACAAATGCATGTAGTATGCAAAAGAGTCGCAGACCGTCAGCAAAGTGGCTTTTTGCGTGGATTCTTACTGAAAATCAATTTTATTGTAAAAAAAAAAATGTTTTAATTGTCCACTTACTGGACACTGGAGGGCAGCAGTTACATGGATTATGGCTGTTTTCAAATTGACAGAAGTAGTAAATTAACAGGCTGTACAAATTAGGGAGCAGTAGATTTAAAGGAAATGTAAAGAAACATTACTTCATTAAAATGTGAAATAAATCCCCTCAGAGGGGGAAGAGCCAAACGGAACAGAACCATTTAAACAAGCTTAAATATAAGGATCAAATAGGGCTTAAATATTTATATGTTTAAGAATAATGGGGTAGACCCAGAACTCGGCTTGCAATCCGTTTACTAGCGTAGCGTATATACACGAGCGTACCTTCTATACACTCCCCTAGGTACTCCCCCTGCATGTAAGTACTTAGGCCGCTTTACTCTTTCTAAACCCTACCTTAACTTTTGGCAGCACAACCGCCCATGTCCACACATGTACACATAGGCAGCTTGTAGTTACGCCGCTAAGCACGCCCATACTGTACGATTGAAATGCAAACCCCCGCCTACATTGCGTAATTTCATCGTACTTTCGGCTAACGGAAAATAGGCATGCCCGCTCGTATGTTTTTACGCTACTGATACGTGAAAGGCCCTTGCGCTCAGTTACGTTACATTACGTTGCGTATCATCTGTCGTGCACATGCTCCGTACATACCAAATAGCCTTTTTATGTCTCTGCCAGGAGTAAATACGCACAGAAACATTGTTCTGGATCTTCCCCAATGATTGTAGAATGGTTGGTTTGGCTAGATCAGTGCTCCTCAACTTTTTTCTCCCATGGCACAACTAAGCCCTTCCCAGAATTCCGCGGCACACCAAAAGCAAAAATATACAAAAAAGCAGGAATTACATAGTGCATACACAACAATTACATTTAATTTTTATTTTTTATTTGATAAATCTAACATTGCAGCTAATAACATTTTTTTTCTTATAACTAAAATGATCTGTCAGCTTTTAAGTATGACTAATATTAACTTTTAACTACAACTTTTACTCAACCCCCTTGATTATCACACCCTGTGCCCCTTCAACTGTTACCCCATCATCACACACTGTGCTCCTTCAACTGTTACCCCTTCATCATACACACACCCACACTGTGCCACTTCATCATATACACACACACTGTGCCCCTTCATCATACACACACACACACACACACACACACACACACACACACTGTGCCCCCTTCATCATACACACGCACACTGTCCCCTCGTCCTCCTGTACAGTGTGCAGCCTTCATCATACACACAGTGTGCAGCCTTCATCATACACACAGTGTGCAGCCTTCATCATACACACAGTGTGCAGCCTTCATCATACACACAGTGTGCAGCCTTCATCATACACACAGTGTGCAGCCTTCATCATACACACAGTGTGCAGCCTTCATCATACACACAGTGTGCAGCCTTCATCATACACACAGTGTGCAGCCTTCATCATACACACAGTGTGCAGCCTTCATCATACACACAGTGTGCAGCCTTCATCATACACACAGTGTGCAGCCTTCATCATACACACAGTGTGCAGCCTTCATCATACACACAGTGTGCAGCCTTCATCATACACACAGTGTGCAGCCTTCATCATACACACAGTGTGCAGCCTTCATCATACACACAGTGTGCAGCCTTCATCATACACACAGTGTGCAGCCTTCATCATACACACAGTGTGCAGCCTTCATCATACACACAGTGTGCAGCCTTCATCATACACACAGTGTGCAGCCTTCATCATACACACAGTGTGCAGCCTTCATCATACACACAGTGTGCAGCCTTCATCATACACACAGTGTGCAGCCTTCATCATACACACAGTGTGCAGCCTTCATCATACACACAGTGTGCAGCCTTCATCATACACACAGTGTGCAGCCTTCATCATACACACAGTGTGCAGCCTTCATCATACACACAGTGTGCAGCCTTCATCATACACACAGTGTGCAGCCTTCATCATACACACAGTGTGCAGCCTTCATCATACACACAGTGTGCAGCCTTCATCATACACACAGTGTGCAGCCTTCATCATACACACAGTGTGCAGCCTTCATCATACACACAGTGTGCAGCCTTCATCATACACACAGTGTGCAGCCTTCATCATACACACAGTGTGCAGCCTTCATCATACACACAGTGTGCAGCCTTCATCATACACACAGTGTGCAGCCTTCATCATACACACAGTGTGCAGCCTTCATCATACACACAGTGTGCAGCCTTCATCATACACACAGTGTGCAGCCTTCATCATACACACAGTGTGCAGCCTTCATCATACACACAGTGTGCAGCCTTCATCATACACACAGTGTGCAGCCTTCATCATACACACAGTGTGCAGCCTTCATCATACACACAGTGTGCAGCCTTCATCATACACACAGTGTGCAGCCTTCATCATACACACAGTGTGCAGCCTTCATCATACACACAGTGTGCAGCCTTCATCATACACACAGTGTGCAGCCTTCATCATACACACAGTGTGCAGCCTTCATCATACACACAGTGTGCAGCCTTCATCATACACACAGTGTGCAGCCTTCATCATACACACAGTGTGCAGCCTTCATCATACACACAGTGTGCAGCCTTCATCATACACACAGTGTGCAGCCTTCATCATACACACAGTGTGCAGCCTTCATCATACACACAGTGTGCAGCCTTCATCATACACACAGTGTGCAGCCTTCATCATACACACAGTGTGCAGCCTTCATCATACACACAGTGTGCAGCCTTCATCATACACACAGTGTGCAGCCTTCATCATACACACAGTGTGCAGCCTTCATCATACACACAGTGTGCAGCCTTCATCATACACACAGTGTGCAGCCTTCATCATACACACAGTGTGCAGCCTTCATCATACACACAGTGTGCAGCCTTCATCATACACACAGTGTGCAGCCTTCATCATACACACAGTGTGCAGCCTTCATCATACACACAGTGTGCAGCCTTCATCATACACACAGTGTGCAGCCTTCATCATACACACAGTGTGCAGCCTTCATCATACACACAGTGTGCAGCCTTCATCATACACACAGTGTGCAGCCTTCATCATACACACAGTGTGCAGCCTTCATCATACACACAGTGTGCAGCCTTCATCATACACACAGTGTGCAGCCTTCATCATACACACAGTGTGCAGCCTTCATCATACACACAGTGTGCAGCCTTCATCATACACACAGTGTGCAGCCTTCATCATACACACAGTGTGCAGCCTTCATCATACACACAGTGTGCAGCCTTCATCATACACACAGTGTGCAGCCTTCATCATACACACAGTGTGCAGCCTTCATCATACACACAGTGTGCAGCCTTCATCATACACACAGTGTGCAGCCTTCATCATACACACAGTGTGCAGCCTTCATCATACACACAGTGTGCAGCCTTCATCATACACACAGTGTGCAGCCTTCATCATACACACAGTGTGCAGCCTTCATCATACACACAGTGTGCAGCCTTCATCATACACACAGTGTGCAGCCTTCATCATACACACAGTGTGCAGCCTTCATCATACACACAGTGTGCAGCCTTCATCATACACACAGTGTGCAGCCTTCATCATACACACAGTGTGCAGCCTTCATCATACACACAGTGTGCAGCCTTCATCATACACACAGTGTGCAGCCTTCATCATACACACAGTGTGCAGCCTTCATCATACACACAGTGTGCAGCCTTCATCATACACACAGTGTGCAGCCTTCATCATACACACAGTGTGCAGCCTTCATCATACACACAGTGTGCAGCCTTCATCATACACACAGTGTGCAGCCTTCATCATACACACAGTGTGCAGCCTTCATCATACACACAGTGTGCAGCCTTCATCATACACACAGTGTGCAGCCTTCATCATACACACAGTGTGCAGCCTTCATCATACACACAGTGTGCAGCCTTCATCATACACACAGTGTGCAGCCTTCATCATACACACAGTGTGCAGCCTTCATCATACACACAGTGTGCAGCCTTCATCATACACACAGTGTGCAGCCTTCATCATACACACAGTGTGCAGCCTTCATCATACACACAGTGTGCAGCCTTCATCATACACACAGTGTGCAGCCTTCATCATACACACAGTGTGCAGCCTTCATCATACACACAGTGTGCAGCCTTCATCATACACACAGTGTGCAGCCTTCATCATACACACAGTGTGCAGCCTTCATCATACACACAGTGTGCAGCCTTCATCATACACACAGTGTGCAGCCTTCATCATACACACAGTGTGCAGCCTTCATCATACACACAGTGTGCAGCCTTCATCATACACACAGTGTGCAGCCTTCATCATACACACAGTGTGCAGCCTTCATCATACACACAGTGTGCAGCCTTCATCATACACACAGTGTGCAGCCTTCATCATACACACAGTGTGCAGCCTTCATCATACACACAGTGTGCAGCCTTCATCATACACACAGTGTGCAGCCTTCATCATACACACAGTGTGCAGCCTTCATCATACACACAGTGTGCAGCCTTCATCATACACACAGTGTGCAGCCTTCATCATACACACAGTGTGCAGCCTTCATCATACACACAGTGTGCAGCCTTCATCATACACACAGTGTGCAGCCTTCATCATACACACAGTGTGCAGCCTTCATCATACACACAGTGTGCAGCCTTCATCATACACACAGTGTGCAGCCTTCATCATACACACAGTGTGCAGCCTTCATCATACACACAGTGTGCAGCCTTCATCATACACACAGTGTGCAGCCTTCATCATACACACAGTGTGCAGCCTTCATCATACACACAGTGTGCAGCCTTCATCATACACACAGTGTGCAGCCTTCATCATACACACAGTGTGCAGCCTTCATCATACACACAGTGTGCAGCCTTCATCATACACACAGTGTGCAGCCTTCATCATACACACAGTGTGCAGCCTTCATCATACACACAGTGTGCAGCCTTCATCATACACACAGTGTGCAGCCTTCATCATACACACAGTGTGCAGCCTTCATCATACACACAGTGTGCAGCCTTCATCATACACACAGTGTGCAGCCTTCATCATACACACAGTGTGCAGCCTTCATCATACACACAGTGTGCAGCCTTCATCATACACACAGTGTGCAGCCTTCATCATACACACAGTGTGCAGCCTTCATCATACACACAGTGTGCAGCCTTCATCATACACACAGTGTGCAGCCTTCATCATACACACAGTGTGCAGCCTTCATCATACACACAGTGTGCAGCCTTCATCATACACACAGTGTGCAGCCTTCATCATACACACAGTGTGCAGCCTTCATCATACACACAGTGTGCAGCCTTCATCATACACACAGTGTGCAGCCTTCATCATACACACAGTGTGCAGCCTTCATCATACACACAGTGTGCAGCCTTCATCATACACACAGTGTGCAGCCTTCATCATACACACAGTGTGCAGCCTTCATCATACACACAGTGTGCAGCCTTCATCATACACACAGTGTGCAGCCTTCATCATACACACAGTGTGCAGCCTTCATCATACACACAGTGTGCAGCCTTCATCATACACACAGTGTGCAGCCTTCATCATACACACAGTGTGCAGCCTTCATCATACACACAGTGTGCAGCCTTCATCATACACACAGTGTGCAGCCTTCATCATACACACAGTGTGCAGCCTTCATCATACACACAGTGTGCAGCCTTCATCATACACACAGTGTGCAGCCTTCATCATACACACAGTGTGCAGCCTTCATCATACACACAGTGTGCAGCCTTCATCATACACACAGTGTGCAGCCTTCATCATACACACAGTGTGCAGCCTTCATCATACACACAGTGTGCAGCCTTCATCATACACACAGTGTGCAGCCTTCATCATACACACAGTGTGCAGCCTTCATCATACACACAGTGTGCAGCCTTCATCATACACACAGTGTGCAGCCTTCATCATACACACAGTGTGCAGCCTTCATCATACACACAGTGTGCAGCCTTCATCATACACACAGTGTGCAGCCTTCATCATACACACAGTGTGCAGCCTTCATCATACACACAGTGTGCAGCCTTCATCATACACACAGTGTGCAGCCTTCATCATACACACACTCTGCATCCTTCATCATACACACACTGTGCAGCCTTCTTCATACACACACTGTGCAGCCTTCTTCATACACACACTGTGCAGCCTTCTTCATACACACACTGTGCAGCCTTCTTCATACACACACTGTGCAGCCTTCTTCATACACACACTGTGCAGCCTTCTTCATACACACACTGTGCAGCCTTCTTCATACACACACTGTGCAGCCTTCTTCATACACACACTGTGCAGCCTTCTTCATACACACACTGTGCAGCCTTCTTCATACACACACTGTGCAGCCTTCTTCATACACACACTGTGCAGCCTTCTTCATACACACACTGTGCAGCCTTCTTCATACACACACTGTGCAGCCTTCTTCATACACACACTGTGCAGCCTTCTTCATACACACACTGTGCAGCCTTCTTCATACACACACTGTGCAGCCTTCTTCATACACACACTGTGCAGCCTTCTTCATACACACACTGTGCAGCCTTCTTCATACACACACTGTGCAGCCTTCTTCATACACACACTGTGCAGCCTTCTTCATACACACACTGTGCAGCCTTCTTCATACACACACTGTGCAGCCTTCTTCATACACACACTGTGCAGCCTTCATCATACACACACTGTGCAGCCTTCATCATACACACACTATGCAGCCTTCATCATACACACACTGTGCAGCCTTCTTCATACACACACTGTGCAGCCTTCTTCATACACACACTGTGCAGCCTTCATCATATACACACTGTGCAGCATTCATCATACACACATACAGTGCCCCTTCATCACACACACACACAAACACACACACACACTGTGCCCCTTCATGATACACATGTGCCCCTTTATCATACATTCTGTCCCCTCTGCTCCTTTACTTACCTTTTATTTGCTCTTCTTTATTCTTTATCTTCTGTATTCTGCTGAATTCTCTTTCCTTTGGATCCCCCTGAGCTCCTCTCCGTACGCACCTCACTATGAATGCGGGCGTGATGACGTCACACGGCCGCCACGCAGTAAGGAGGAGACATGAGGGGAAGGAGGAAGCTGCAGTGGCAAACATAGGATTTTTAAAGGGGGGTTTCCAAATTATTGCAATACATGCGGAGTATATTAGAGCTATAGAGATGGCGCACGATATAAAGTATATAAAGGCCATCCCAGTCACTACTTTACAATGCAGACATCCTACTCCCCACAATAAAGTTCCTACTCCATCAAACTGACTAACAGACAATGCACACTGCATTCTAAATAAAATGCAAAGTGATTTTTTATGAGATCGTAAAAGTGGTTCCTAAAATTAATAAGCAAATTTCTTTAAAAAAAAACAAAAAAAAACACTTAAGTCTATCTGCACAATATTAAAAAGTATCTTATGTTATGTTCTTAAAGATCCCAGTTTTCTTTTACGTTATTATTTATTTTATACCATAATGGGGTCCCACTCTCGTGAACAGAAACAAGCTTATTTCTTGTTTTCTTGTGAATCGTTCAAAGCAGCATCTGAAAAGCTATTTAATACTTTTTACATGAAGTGTAGTTCCAACATTTCAATCGCGCAGCAGCGATTTTCATCAGGGAGTGTTATACACAAATGGCAGAAGTGAATGCCAGCAATAGAAGTCCTTCGATTCACAAGACTCCTGAGTGACTTCATATTACAGACATATATCTATCATAACTGAAGAGCACCGTGAGCAGATTTACTTGTATGAGGAGTGACAGTTTTCCTGTATAGATAAATAGGTAGATAGATATATAAATATTTATACGCACAGTACAGGTATCCATATGTAGCACATACATAAATTTACACACAGGAAACAGTTCCCAGTTCCCAGGCTCCTCTTCTGCTTTTTCGTCATTAGAGAGGAATGTGAGGACTGATGCGAGGGGGAGGGAAATCTTCGCTGAGTGTGTGAGGGACAGAGGGGGAGTTAGAAATCAGTGCTGGGCTGAGGGGGGAGGGCACGGGGGAAATCTTTACTGAACTGTCAGCACCGTGGGGGAGGGTCAGTGCTGCTCTCTCAGGCTGTCAAAAGCAGCTCGTCTTATGATCGCCGCAGGGGATTCATGTCTTGCTGTCAGAGCCAGCATGGTGATAAGCAGCAGCAGCAGCTTTGAAATTCAGCATACCCGCCCCCTTCCCCCTCACATGGGTAATGACTCATTTTACCTATGTGAGGGGGAAGGGGGTGGACATGCTCAAAGCTGCTGCTGCTTATCTCCATGCTGGCTCTGACAGCAAGACATGAATCCCCTGCAGCGATCATAAGCTGCTTTTCTCTTGGTCCCTTTGGGGGTTTCTGTGCTACTAGAACCACCCAACCCCCCCCCCCCCCCCCCCCCCCCCCCACAACATACTAAGGTCCCTAACACAGACATATACACACACACACACACACACACGTTTATTGTCTTTATGCTCTTCCTTAGAACCCTGATTATATGAGTTGAGCTCCTTTGCACCTAAATATAGGGTCTCTTACCTCTTTGCTGATTCTCACTTTTCCTTCTTTCTTCCTTCCTTCAAGCATCTGGAGAAGCACACAAGATTGTAACTCATATGCCCCCATATACACACACACTTTTATAAAATTATGTGTAGATATATAAGTGCATACAGCTATATATCTACATATACTCACACATAGATATAGGTATATCACATATTTAGATATATCTCTACACACATAGATATAGTTGCATACATGCATTAAATTCACACACACATACATATCACACAAATACACATAACATGCATGCATGCATGCATAATATCACACAAACACACCGCATACATAATAGCACACACACTACATACATGCATTATATCACACACACATACATACACACACACACCATGCATGCATATTATCACACGCACACCATGCATGCATATTATCACACACACACACCATGCATGCACAATAACACATACACACACCATGCATGCATATTATCACACACACACATACACACACACACACACACACACACACACACACACACACACACACACCATGCATAATATCACACAAACACATGGCATACATAATAGCACATACATTACATACATGCATTATATCAAACACACCATGCATGCATAATATCACACACACACACCATGCATGCATAATAACCCTAAATAAAGGTACATTTATTTTCCTCCAGCACAGTGGCAAACGCAGGATTTTGAAAGGGGGGTTTCCAATATGTGTAATACATGTGGGATATATTAACATATCTCCCAATATTTTGGAGCCTGAAAAAAGACAAATAAGCTCCGCCCCATTCAAGCTCTGCTCCCGCTGTCATACCGCGCGGTGCAAAAATGATCCCTAGCATGTTAGCGTGTGTTAGTAACAAGCGCTGTTTTTAATATTTTTAAGTAATTTATAATTTACTTTTACACATTAAAATAGTAGTTTTATAATGCAGGAACAGATCTAATAGCAAGTATATAATGCATTAATAGAGCACATTACACAATGGACCAGAGCTTGTGTCAGTGCCTAACCATTGTTGAATATGATGTGACACATTTACCATCCTCAACTGCTTTCCTATTGCAGCGCAGGCCAGGATCATCTTCCTCCATGACAGTCTGCCCAGTATGGTTGTTAGGCCTTGCCCCTTTCATGGCACCCGCGAAGCCATGCCCCTTTTCTGAAATTTTCCTATTTTTGAAAATTTTTCAAATTTTTTTGGCCCAGAAACCTCCCCTGGGTGCACTACTGGAAGATATTATTTATACATTCAATATTTCTGTCATTATACTGTCAATAGAATAAATTGTCATTGTAAGGAATAAGAGATTCTAAATTGGTGCAGACATGGATTTTTTTTCTGCCTAATAGTGCTCCTGGGCACACTATTGCTGAAAGCATTGTATATTCTGTTATCAGAATCACTATAATGGACTATATTGCAGACATGGAGAAATTTTATGTAATACAAACACACACTTACTTACTTTTCAGCAGAGCTGTACAGCCGTTGAGCTAGACTGGAAGAAGGAAATGGAGGGAGTGGGGGCGGTGCATAGCTGCAGCAGCCTTTGACAGAGTAGCACAATGATCTCAGCTACTCCCTGATTGGTCAAACTGTCAGACACTGGGGAAAGCTGTGAAAATCTCTGCGGAGCAGCAGGCTGCAGGAGATTCATCAGCTGATACTGTCAGCTGCGCTAACCTTCTCCTTGTGCTTTTGGTGGTGGCACCGCTGGCACCACCCTAGTTACGGCCCTGCTCAATTACAGTAAAAAAAATTGGACCTAATCCAGACTTAAGAGGAAATACTGTACAAAGTCTCCGCAACAGAGGCTAACACATGGAATTTCTCATCCACAATGCCGCAAGCAGGAGAAAAGGGGACTCGCCCTGCATTCTTACGTGCATAGATTGGATCTGTGCACTGGACCCTATCTTAAATATTCCACACTCAACTCTGTGCATGTGGAATATAGGATTACTAGTCTAAAACCCGTCACAAAGACTGGAAAAATATTGTCCACTCATTTCTCCAGCTCCCCAGTATCCCCCATTATGTTTCTCCAGCTCCCAGTATCCCCTATCGTGTCTCCAGCCCACCCCCCAGTATTCCCATCATGTCTGTCTACCCCCCCAGTATCCCTATCATGTGTCTTAAGCACCCCAGTATTCCGCATCATGTGTCTTAAGCCCCCCAGTATTCCCCATCATGTGTCTCCAGCTCCCCCAGTATCCCCATCATGTCTTCAGCTCGCCCCCAGTCTCCCCATCATGTCACTTCAGCCTTCTCCTTAGTATCCCCATCATGTCAGTTTAGCCTCCCTAGGAATCCCCATTCATCTCTCTCCAGCCTCCCAGTAATCCCAATTCATCTCTCTCCAACCTCCCATAAATCCCCATTCATCTCTCTCCAACCTCCCCAGTAATCACAATTAATCCCCCAGTATCCCCATCGTCTCCAGCCAACCCCTTGGTCCACCATCATGATTCCAACCTCCCCAGTATCACCCACCTATCATGTGGCTCCAGCCTCTCCCCTGCAGTATCCCCCATCATGACTCCATCCTCCCCCAGTATTGCCATCATGTCTCCAGCCCCCCCACCCAGTATTCCTATAACCTAGCAACAGCCTGTCTCTGTTGTTAGGTAGCAGAAGAGGGACACCCTGTCGACATCTCTCATCTGCTGCCGCCATCTCCACATTCTGCACCTTACTTCTGCATTCAAGAAGTTCCTGCCACATTCAAGATGGCAGCGGGGGTCCATAGGAAGGACCCCAGCTGCCATCTTGGGTGTGGCAAGAACTTCAGTGTGGGCAGGAGGAGAGGGCGGCGGCTGGCAGCGGGTCCCGATACCGGGAGCTTCCTGCCGCAGCTAAAGGTAAGTAAAAGAGGACTCACAGGGGGAGGGGGGAATGTGTGTGTGTGTGGTTTTTATTCTGCCCCTCACCATTGGGCATGCGCAGTACCCAATATGTGGAAGCTACTGCGTATGCATATAACGGTGAGGAGCAGAATAGCTTTTATATAGATAGATACTTATGCATTATCTCTATCAGTGACCTTTATGCTCTTGTAATTTACTAATCATTGAAACTGTTGTCATGGAAATCCAAAATGTATTATTTGTACCAGACTTGTACAAATGTGATAGCTATCAGGGTTCTTGAGAAAAGAGGTAAGTCATGTCCACAAAGTGCATGGTGCAAACTAAAAAGGGACAGTGACTGAGACTGTAAACCAGTGTATCCAGGTATACATCCTTGACACAGAGCAGTGTTGTGTGATGGTGGCCTCTGATAGGTATAAGTCCATGCAGATGTGGCATAAACAGCTAGGACACTTGGGGCACGATAATGTTCAAAAGTTAGTTGATGAATTAGTGACAGGAATAACTGACAGTCAGGGATCATTGATAGCCCTAAGCTAGGGGGGTAGTTGGAGATAGAAACGCAACGTACTTTCTCAATACAGTTTACTGTAGCTGCAGTTAGCACATCAGTACAAGGCTAATGTACTGTGCAGTTAGTTAATGCCAATCAACAGACTATAGAAGTATAATAAGTACTGATAAACTGTATAATGTATCCTGCATCATCTGTTGTTCCTGTGGTTCTAATAAATCATCAACTTGGTTAAGCGCTTTCTCACTCATCATTGTGGATTAACCTCCGCAGCATCAACCAAAGTCATTACTCTACCTGTATTCATCAAGTTATTAAACTAGTAAGCTATTACACTCATCTTATTACATATCAAGAGGTTATATATTTAGAAGGGTCAACATCTTTAACATATTGTAAATAATAAATGTCAAAGAAAAAATAAAATACTTAAGTATAAAAAAATATACAAAACACTTGCTTCCTCCATAAATAAAAAATGTCATGGTAATGAAAAATGAGATAGAAACATAGAAAGTGATGGCAGATAAGAGCCACATGGCCCATCTAGTCTGCCCATTTGTTTATTCAAAACTATACTGACCGTAGACCCTATTTACCCTCAATTTGGTTTACAATTTAGGATACTCTTATATTTATCCCAAGCATGTTTAAATTGTTCTACTGTATTGGCCTCAACCACTTCAGATGGGAGAATATTCCACTTATCTATCACCCTTTCAGTGAAGTAATTTTTCCTCACATTTCCTTTGAATCTACCACCCTCCAGTTTATATTCATGCCCTCGTGTTCTATTACACCTTTTCTTTTGAAAAATGGTACCCTCCTCTAGCTGGTCACAACCCTTGATGTATTTGAAAGCTGCTATCATGTCCCCCTCTCCCTTCTCTGCTCCAAGCTATACATGTTTAGTTCCTCTAGCCTTTCTTGGTATGATTTGTTACAAAGGCCATGGACCATTTTAGTTGTTCTTCTTTGCACAGTCTCTAATGTATTTATGTCTTTCTGGAGATATGGCCTCCAGAACTGAACACAGTATTCTAGGTGAGGGTGTACCAATGACTTATAAAGGGGCATCACTACTTCTCTTTTTCTGCTACTAATTCCTCTCCCTATGCAACCAAGCATCTGACTTGCCTTTCTCATTGCTTTGTTACAAGTGCATGATTTTGCATTTTTTGGCATTAAACTGCAGTTGCCACACTCTTGACCATTCCTCCAGTCTACCTAGATCATCCCTCATTTTCTGTATCCCACCTGGCTTGTCTACAAGGTTACATATCTTGGTATCATCTGCAATAAGGCATCCCCTCAATACCACAGGCAATATCACCTATAAAGATATTAAATAGCACTGGTCCAAGTACAGAACCCTGGGGTACTCCACTGGTTACCTTACCATCTCCAGAAGAGATTCTATTTACTACAACCCTTTGTTGTCTATCCTGTAACCAAGATTGTATCCACGCAACTAGCTTTAAGTCCAACCCTAAAGTTTCCAGCTTATTTAACAGTCTTCGATGTGGCACGGTGTCAAAAGCCTTGCTAAAATCTAGATAAGCTATGTCTACAGCTTCCCCTTTATCTAATACTTTACTGACCCAGTCAAAAAATTCAATAAGATTTGTCCAATATTGTATGGTGAAGGTTGAAAACTATGCCTATTTTATTATTATTCTTTCCTGTTATTATTATTCAGTGCGGTTTGTTCTTATAGATTTAGTTTTAAGGGTTTTGTGCAATCCATAATCTGTGGTGATACAAATAGACTCTTTCAAAACTCTTGTGTCTCAGTTAAGAATCCTTAGAATAAAAAAAAAAAAACCTAGAAAAAGTTTTTTTTTTTAATTATAGTAAAGGGTCCATTTTTATGGAGACAAATATGTAGAAACCAGATTGTTACTAATATACTTTATATAATCCCAAAATAATCTACATTCATTCTGTATCAGTTATTTTTATCAGTTATTTGTGTCACATTGAATAAGCTGACCTAACATGTCTAGGAGTTGTAATAACTAATGTATAGCAATTGACTGATATATTCTTTGAGCATGACCAGGATATAAACCAAGGCTATGGACAGAATTCAGAGTTCTGATGATCAGAAAATGACAGCTTATGTGATTGCACTGGATTTGGTATAGATCTGTATCCTCAAGATCCATACTTTCATACTGATTTGCATACCACCACGTTTCCAAGGGCTCTAGTGCTTCAACAACACAAGTCCCAGATTTAATTGTGTTTCCTTTGCTTGCTTGTCTGCCAGTGTTATAGGCCCGGATTCACAACCTTGTACGTCTTGCACATACGTCCTTAATTTCCTAATAGTAGCTACTACGAATGCGTAGTAACTATTTTACGTAATCTACGTGTATTTAGTTATGCGGTCTTTAAAGACTGCATATACGTATTCTACCTTATCTACCTTATCTAATCTATCTTACTTTATTTTAAATGCAAGTACAAGATTCAGAAAGTTATACAAGATGCTGCTTTATTATAGTAGAATAAACATTGGTTGGTAGAGCTTGAATATTTAAAGTCTGTAGCTCGCAGCAGTTGTCTGAAAGAGAAAATAATACTTTTAAGGTTGTAGTAGAATATTATAAACATAAAAATTGCCTGTTAAGTTAAGTAAAAAGACATAGGCTGATCTGCAGGCTCAGGTAGTCTGGTACTGTTAAATACGGTACACACTGGGGCTTTTCAACAGATAATATTTTTAGTCACACAATCAAAAAACTGTTTCATCAGATATCTTACAAGTATTTGTGATTGGTCTACAGATTAACCTCAATTTAGGTTTTATGAACTAGAAAAATATTTTTAGAGCCTTGAGAAAAAATATGAATTGGAATAAATGTAAATATTGCTGCTCTAGCTATTGAGTTAAACAAAGGGAAAATGAGACAACTACACTGCCAGATACATTAAATTAACCTTTTAATGTATCCTTTCAGTTCCCTATATAACCTACTTCTTAAAAACAGGGCATATTCATATTGTGTCTCCAGCCACAACTCATTATAATTTACTAAGCTGCAGGTTTGGAGAAGTGGAGATGTTGCCTATAGCAACCAATCAGATTCTAGCTGACTTCAAAATTGGGGTAGGAATCTTAAAAGCGCTATAGATTAACCTGCAGCAGAAAAATTACCCTAGAGTGTCCATAAAACCTCTATAAAAACATGTAGAAAAATGGGATAATGGGTAAAATCTAAGCTCTGGATAATAAAACTAAACATACAAATATATAGCAATCAAATACATAGCAATTAAACAGCCATTCTAATGTCCATATACTAAGTGGCATAGGTGAAAGGTAAATCCACAAAGTAATTCCAAAAAGAGTCTCCACTGTTGTATAATCCACCGATAAACTTTTTAAAAAAAAAACAAATCTAAATCTGAGCACAACACACTATTGGGACTAAAAAAGAATAACAATATAATTATTAAACCTGCTGATAAGGGGGGGTATTGTTATTCAGAATACGATAGATTACAAATCCGAAATTGATAGACAGCATCAACACCCTCCCACTTACCGTCGTTTGAAAGGAGATCCCACAGTAGGATATCAAAAGACATTATTGAAATTATTGGATGAATATGTATCTAAAGGTGCCATTTCCCAACAAGAAAGGGACTTTATATACGTCCAGGAACCTAGTGTACTAGTAATGTACACATTACCGAAAATCAGAAACCCCCGGGACATCCTATTGTGGCCGGTACAGGATCCATGACGGCAAATTTGTCGAGTTTATAGATTTCCACTTGCAGAGTTTGATGGAGAAAATCCCATCATATATCAAAGATACCAAGGACATGCTTATAAAATTGGATCAAGTAGTGTGGAGGGAGTTCTATCATATGGTTACCTCCGATGTGTCCTCCCTCTACACTATTATTGACCACACGAAAGGTTTGGAAGCTCTCCAGTTTTATCTTGATCAAACCACATTAGATCCTGGTTTGAAGGAATTCATATTGGTGGGAATAAAATTTATTCTTACCCATAATTATTTTAATTTGCAATGGGGATTATTTCAATCAGGTATCGGTACTGCCATGGGGACTAGGTTTGCCCCCTGTTATGCCAATCTTTTTTTGGCATTTTGGAAACATTCCATGTTACCCACAGGAGAGTCAAACCTGGTCTTCTGGTACCGCTATATCGATGACATTTTTTTTCATTTGGAGTGGTACAAAGGATAATTTGGAAGAGTTCTGTGCTGTGTGTTAATAACCTTAACATAAGACTCAATTCCTCACTAGTCATGTGTCTGTCAATTACCTGGACTTAAATATATTTGTAGAAAACAATCAGATGAAAACTCTAAATTTCATTAAAGATACTGATACAAATTCCTATATTCCGAGGTCTAGCAACCATTATAATCTATGGTTAAACAATATTCTTAAGGGACAGTTTATGCGCCTCAGACGCAATTGTTCAGAAGTCCAGGTTTTTGACAGACATGCAGAAAGAATGAAAAATCAGTTTAGTGATAAAAATTACCAAGAAAAAATACTGGATAGAACTATTCAAGAGGGGAGATCTATGGATCGTTCTTCTTTGTTAGCTCCTAAAAATAATCTGACCAATTTTGATACTACCCAAGTTCCTTTTATCAGTCAGTATAGTAGCCAGTGTAAGGAGGTTGAAAAAATAATTATTAAACATTGGCATCTATTAAAGAATGACACCAAAAGGAGAATCCCCAAAGTTTGTGTACAGAAAGGCCCCCAATTTACATAGAAACATAGAAAGTGACGGCAGATAAGAGCCACATGGCCCATCTAGTCTGCCCATTTGTTTATTGAAAACTATACTAACCCTAAACCCTATTTACCCTCAATTTGGTTTACAATTTAGGATACCCTTATATTTATCCCAAGCATGTTTAAATTGTTCTACTGTATTGGCCTCAACCAACTCAGATGGGAGAATATTCCACTTATCTATCACCCTTTCAGTGAAGTAATTTTTCCGCACATTTCCTTTGAATCTACCACCCTCCAGTTACATGGCCCATCTGCCCATTTGTTTATTGAAAACTATACTAACCCTAAACCCTATTTACCCTCAATTTGGTTTACAATTTAGGATACCCTTATATTTATCCCAAGCATGTTTAAATTGTTTTGTTCTATTGGCCTCAACCACCTCAGATGGGAGAATATTCCACTTATCTATCACCCTTTCAGTGAAGTAATTTTTCCGCACATTTCCTTTCC